>SNQJ01S0240935.1:0-13505 GCA_010110895.2 Picea sitchensis
GTACTGAGTGCCAAACATGACTGCTTTCTTCTGCTCCATGAGACCATACTGGAGACAAGACTAAAATAGTATCTGAAAGTTCTCTTCCGGTCAAGAATACTACCGACCCAATCTGAATCTGAGTATCCATACAATCCAAACTCATGGTCAGATCTATACCAGATACCATGATCTAGAGTATCGTTAAGGTACATCAACACATGTTTTGCTGCAACCAAGTGAACCTGTCTGGGAAAATCCAAATGATGAATTAGGGTGTTCAAAACAAAACATATATTTGGTCTTGTGTTCATAAAATACATCAACAAGCCCACTATCTGCCTCTATAAGGTAGAATCCACAATCTCTGAAGTTGTATCCTGCAACAACTTAAGATTTGATACCATCGGGGTAACCATGGCCTTACAGTCCAACATCTCAAACCTCTTAAAGATTTCCACAACATACTTTCCTTGATTTAGGAAAATTCCATCTGATCTCTACCAAACTTCTAGTCCCAAGAAGTAGTGCATCATTCCTAAATCTTTCATCTCGAATTATGCAACCAATTTTCTCTTACATTTAGTGATGAGATTTTCCGCACCTGTTAGAAAAAATTCATATAAATACAACAGTATAATAATTGGTTCACCATCCTCAACCTTAAATTAAAGGTTAGGATCTGCATTTCTCTTGGTAAAATCCAAGCTCATCAGAAAATTGTCAATCCTACCATACCATGCTCTGGGTCCCTGCTTCAATCCTTATAAAGCTTTATTTAATCTGCACACATGAATCTCGTTATCATGTGTCTTGAATCCAAGCGGTTGATCCACATAAACTTCCTCTTTTATTTCACCATTCAAGAAGGCCATCTTTACATCCATCTGGTGCACCTTACATTTCATCATAGCGATCAATGAAAGTATAGTCTCGATTGAGGTATATCTTCCTACGAGAGAAAAAGTTTTTTCATAGTCAATCCATTCCTTCTGAGAGAAACCTTGGGCCACAAATCTTGTCTTATATTTTTCAATACTGCCATCAATTGCGTGTTTCGTCTTGTAGATCCATTTTGAACTCACCAAATGTTTTTTGCTTTGGTCTGGGAACCACTTCCCAAACATCATTATACATAATGGACTGGTATTCCACTACCATGGCATCTTTCCATACTTGATTTTCTGCAGACTCTTGATAACTGGAAGGTTTTGCATCCATTATGTCACACAAGCATGCCACATAGATGGTATACGACTTCAAATTCTTACTTTCTATGAAATATTTCTTTGGGGCACCAATTATTTCTTCATCTCTGATAAGATCTTGTGCCCAAGCTTGTCTTCTCTTGCGAGAAGGTATCTTGGCTGGTTTATGAGGTTCTACCATGTCATTATCCTATGGAATGTCTTCCTCTGGTTCAAATTCTTCTTGAACTTTATTCTCTTCTTCATGTGTCTCTTTTGCATGAATCTATTTAGATTTACTGAAAGCTGCTGTTATTGGATTAATCAGTAAATGTGGACATAAACTAATCTCCGTAGATCCACCTAGATCAGGAACAAAACAAAACATGACATGACGCTTTCCCTGAGCTCTAATAATTGAATCTACTATCAAACAAGAGATGAACGACATACCGTTTAAATATCGCTTCCTTATATCTTTGTTGTCCTCACTCCACTCCGATGCTCTTGTTATATTGGATCTACAAGGGAACACAAACCAACCAAAGTGAAAGAAACAATAATACACTCAATGAAAACTTATGCATGTGATCAAGGAATCATACAATAAAATGAGAATGGTTTTATGGGAAAGAAACATATCACTGTATTATATTAAGTAAAAGTGGAAGATACAACCAAAATCCTTGATGTTGCAAGGTCCCCTTTCAGTGGCGCTTTGCTCCAACAGACACACTTGCTCCAAACTTTCATGAAGAAGATCCACAATGACTTGATGAACCAAGATGAAGCCCTCAAGCATGAACTGAAGTAGAATTCCTCACACAATTCTTAGCCTATTCAACCTTCATTAACCTTAGCCTTTTCCATGAGAAATCCCTCTTTATATAGGGGAAAGAGATATGGTTAAAGAGATTAGGATGATCCCACCAAATCAAAGAAGCGAGTAAGATCCCATCTATTCGGAAGCCACCTCATCTTCTAGAAGATCCCCTTCTAGAAATTTTGTGAAGCTCGATTTTTTCTTAGTGTTTTAGCATTGCCACACCCTAGGTATAGGACAACCTGCGATGACATCGCAAACCAGTTTCATGGCAGAGGGCGGTGATCAGGCGTCGCCACATCTTGTGTATAGTGCAACCTGCGACGATCTTATTTAACATGGTTTTTGAGAAGATAAAGCCAACCACTTTTCTCATGAAGGAAAGCTCTTTTGGGAACATGAGCACATGATGTAAAAGGATGACTGGGGTGACCAAAATAATGTGTAACAAATTCCTTATCATCGAAGATTACATCTCAGCTGATCTCCACTTTCCGGTGACCGGGAATGTATATCCTGTAAGCCTTCGACATGTCACTGTAACCAAAAAATATGCCCTTCCATCCAGAAGGGTCCAAATTTGTCCTCTTTTACTTGGGAACGTGAAAAAATACATGGCAACCAAATATTATGAAATGGATGACTTCTGGCTTCTCTCCTGAAAACATTTCCTCAGGTGTCTTGTTTTCAAGCACCTTGTGGGTACTTTTACTCTGCACGTACATTTCCGTCTTCACTGCTTCTGCCCACATATGCATAGGAAGATATTGATCATGGATCATGGCCTTTACTGCTTCCATTGTTGTCCGGTTATTCCTTTCAGCTATTCCATTCTGCATAGGGTTATAGGGAGTAGAAATCTCCCTATTAATACCAACTTCCTTGCAATACTCCTTGAATTATTCTGAGATGAATTCACCTCCATTGTCTGATCGCAAGGTCTTTATATTCTTCTCTGTCAAGTTTTCTACCAGAGCCTTGACCTCTTTGAATTTTACAAAAAAATCATTCTTTTCTTTTAACAGATAAATCCAAATTTTACGTGAGTAATCACCAATGAAATATACATAATATACATACCCACTTAGTGAAGCTGCCGACATCGGTCCACATACGTGTAAATGCACGCTGTCCAAAACTCCTTTGGCTCTGCTATCACTATTGGGAAGGGAGTGCTTTAGGTTCTTTCCTTATGCACATCCTTTGCACACACCATCTGGTTCTATTTGGATTTCTGGAAGACCTGTCACCATTTTTATCACAACCAGAATAAGATCTGGAATGAGATCTCAGAGTCATTCTTCGATTTACATTGCTTCCCTCAAACAAACGAGTTAAGGTGTACATCATTTGATTTGGAGAAGATATGCAAAATCATTTGATATGCAAAATCATTCGATTTACGACCTCAGTTTGGCCATCTATCTGGGGGTGGAATGCCGTGGATTTGGTGCGCTTGGTGTCCAGCAGTGACCAGAGGTTCGACCAAAATGTATTGAGAAATCAACTGTCCCGATATGAGACAATGGTTTGTGGGATTCCAAAATGTTCCTAGACTTGTTCAAAGAAGAGATTGGAAGTGGCCTCTGCTGTGATGTTCTTGCAGGAAACCATAATCACCATCTTAGAAAAGCGATCAACAACCACAAAAACACATTCATTTCCCCGCTTGGTGGACGGGAGGACCATCATGTAGTCCATTGAGATGGATTCTCATGGCCTATCAGGAGTAGGAAGAGGGGTGTACATGCCTTGTTTCTTAGTGTTATGTTTGGCAATAACGTAGGTAGTGCAGGACCTGATATACTTGCTGACCTCCTGTTGAAGTTTTGGCCAATAGAAATTTTTCTGTAGCATCGCCACTGTATTTTTGATGCCAAAGTGTTCTACCACCCGACTGTAGTGGGATTCCCAGATCATCTTCGCTCGCTCGCTTGATGGAACACAGATATGGCCCAGACGACACAACAACCCATCCTGAAGATGGAAATTATCGACAACTACGTTTGCACCCAACATTTGGTAGGTGATGGAGAAGTCCGGATTTGTCTCATAGAGTTGGGGCATGTTGGTGTATAAATATGTTCAATATATATCTTACACTCATTTAAATGTCAATCTGGGGCTCATAATCAAAAGAGTTGTTACACTATATGTGCCGAGAACAGGTAACCTACCTAAGTCTGTTGCATATAGGAAATAATTAATAACATAAAAAATATGTTTATAAGATTTCTAATTACTTCAAATATCTTTGAACTTAGAAAAGAAAATTGATAATGAAACTTAAACAAACAAGCAATCAAAGAGATTCTATCCTAGAGAAACAAGTCTGTTAATTTTAGGCTCATGAATTAAAGGGATGAACTTAAGAAGCTTGTTTCCTGTAGCAATCAAAACAATAAATAACAATCAACTCCAATCACTCTTGAAATCTAAATCAACTCCAGCTTCATGCAATTCAAACAAACCAGTACAAGGAACATTCAACATAACTGAGAGACTCCATTTCAGAGCATGAAGATGAGATATAAAGTCTTCTGNAATAAATAACAATCAACTCCAATCACTCTTGAAATCTAAATCAACTCCAGCTTCATGCAATTCAAACAAACCAGTACAAGGAACATTCAACATAACTGAGAGACTCCATTTCAGAGCATGAAGATGAGATATAAAGTCTTCTGGTCCCTTGATATACTAAATCTACTGCAATCATAAACTCAAGATATCAATTCCACACTTCAAATAATTAAATGGCCATCTCCAACATTTTAGAATGAAATATCTATTCGATCTAGCACCTGATTGTTCACACCAATCCAAAAAATATTAACTCAATGATGAATTCCGAAAATGGATTAAAGATCATTAACACACACACACTGCTATAAAATACTCACACAAACACACATAACGTATACAGGGAGGTTTACCTTAGTTGGGGTGGTGGGCCCTTTCCGAACCAACAAGGAACCTCTTAAGAAAGTAACAAACTAAAGCTTTTCACTCATACTCAAGAATTTGCATAATAGATCTTTTTTATTAATTCAACTGGTAAATCAGATCAACAGTTCTTTACTTCATACATAGAAACAATATGTATCGTATGGCTTTGATAACATACTTCGTTACATTCCTTATTATTCACACACGCTATCAACTATACAAAATTCCTCATATAAGGTAAGCTGATACTATCAATATCTATAGATAAGCATTAAACAATTTGAGAGATTTTACAATTGATATTTACATCGAATTTGTAGGAATCGATTCCATCCTCATGACATGAAGTGCATGAGCGATGGAGTCTCTCATAATCTAGAACACTGATTTGGGAGCTTCTGTTCAACTGCTTTCTCAAAATCTTCATGATCATACTGGTCCAAATGGATTATTATGGAAATAGAGGTTTTGGTACCGGAATACGCACAGTCGTGAATCTGAGTACCTGAATGAACGCAAAGCAGACAGTACCGGAATAACGCACGACTTAGTACCAGAATTGATTTGGAGCAGATAGTACCGGATCAAAACTGTCTTGGGTACCAGAATGGATTTGGTACCGGATTACACGGTGACCGGTAGTACCAGATAGGCTGCTCATGAGTCAAGCCATTAGGACTATACAAAATAGAACACTTTAATCAAATTAATTCAATAAAGTTAAACAAACATGCTTTAAATCATCAATTACCTCTTGTGAACATGAACAAGGTCATTAGGTATGTGTTTGGGAGGAAATAGTCAAGTATAGGCTTGTAACATAGGAAAAAAAGGCTTAGACACAAGGTAAGATAGGGCATTATACATGTCAAAATAGGGACTCAACATTTCCCCCATGCTGAAGGTGTTACATGTCCTCATGCAACATTATCAAAACTAACACCCAAAAAAATTCTGCAAAATTAGATCCTTCTCTATTATTTCTCAGGTTGCAGGATGTTAAAACTAGAAACTTCATTCAATTCCTTCTTGATCGCCCTAGTGTACGAGATTAATCATAAGACCTTGTTGATTTTGGCAGAGACCTCTGCATGCTGTTCCTTCAATTTTTCATTCTCTGCCTTGATATGCTTGTCCAATACCTTGTACTCTTCAATTTCTTGCTTCAGCCTCTCAATCTTTGCTATCAATTTTTGTTTGTTCAGGGACTTGTCTGGGATAGGTGTGATTGCTTCCTTAGTCACATTATCTCGGGCTTATTTTTCATTTCTCAAACCCCTCAAAGTCTCTGTTACCAACCCTTCTGTCTCACTTACTGTAGCTCCACAACCACTTCCTTTTTCTGGAGAACTCGGAATATCCATGGGTTCTCCTTGAAGAGAAGGTATATTTGGAACCGTCGCCTACTTGACCATGCTTCTGGTGGTCCTTCGTATGGGCAGTGAGACTTTCTTATATTTGCTGACAGGGGTAAGAGTTTCCTCAAACAAATTCCTTTTCTTAATCTTAACATTGGTTGTAGGCCTGGACCCCTGTTTCTCCTGTGTCGACTTGATTTTTATCTTGAGGCCTTGAGTTGTGAATTCTGGAGTTTGCTTCTACTAGCCAACCCATATTTCTACCCTGGAATATTGAGGTGTAGGTTCTTGAATTTATGACTTCTCCCTTTCGAGCTTCTTTTTATTTCTGCTTGTCACCTTAGCAATTTCTTTCAATTCATCAACCATTTTTTGGGAATACCGAGTAACTTCAAGAGTATTTTTCAGTTCTTTAGGGGATTTCAGAGGGGGTTTGACAATTGACTCATGTAAAATATCCTGTTGATCTGTCTCCTCCTTCTTTAGTTTCTTACTCTGTGATAGTTGGTCTTTAGGACACATGACTCAACTAGATGCTTTAGACTGTGCAAACTTTCTCTTGTTTTGTAAGTTGAGGTCAGGGGTGTTCTCTACTTGGATGGATGGTTCTAATGACACCTCCATGATTGCTTCAGGAATGCTATCTGATCGACCTCCTAGCTCAGATTCTTCCCTTTTATCCTTTTGAATAGAGGTAGGACTTATTTTCTGGGATTGGGTGGCTTTCCTCTTCCTCGATATAGTAGGTTCCCCTACGAAAGAATTTTCTGACACTAATTTCTCGATGGGCTAAGATGAGATGGGTGCAACAGTGCCTTCTTTACCTCCTGATGTTGTCCTTCTGTCTTTCTTTGCCTTTTTTCTTGAACCCTCACTGTGTATCCCTGCCTCCCGTATCTCAACAAATTTGGATATTTTTTCTTGAGCGAAATTCTATTGGAGAAATTGCTTCCAACTACCACCTTGTGTCCTTAAATCATGAACAACCAAAAGTTTGATTAAACCATGGTGATGAAGGCTAGTTTCAGGTTTCTTGGAAACCGACCTCACCCTTCTTTCCATATTCTTTAAACTCATCCATAGGAAGTGGGGAAAATCAATTTGTGGTCCTCCCTCAAAATGTGATAGAAGCTTCGAATGATAAATGAAGGTCATTGCATACCTTCCTTTGTAGGTGAGGAATTTTTGTAGACTTGTGAGCATCGTCCAATATTCCTCTTTGATGTAGCTTCGAGGGACACCCTTGGTCCAATTGGGGTCTTGATGTTAAGATTTGAGGAATTTCTAACAGAGTTTCCTGTCAATGATCACCCTCTTGAAGTATTTTTCTCCAACCATGGGGAGCCCTTGGCTTCTGTAATTGTTAGCTTCATGTCCCCAAACTGCACACTTCCTCCATCATATGTCTGTGTGAAGGAAAGAAAAATTCCTTCGTGATGGCCTTTAAACTTCTCCAAAAATGGCACCCACCTTGCCTGTTCATATTTTTCCTTGCAAGCCTGATATTCTACTGTTTCACTGTACAATTGAAATATAGGCTCATGCTTGTTGAGCCCTGTGCTAGCTTAAATAACTCTCTCGGGCGGATGAGGCACATACAGAGGATCAAGGGTTGAGTACCAGATAAATGTAGATTGTGATAGAGTACCGGACAGGGAAAAGGCATGGAATATATGTAGATGGTGTGACAACAACGGTAAATAAAGCTCATCATGATGGCAGAGCCATCCAGAGGAGCGTTTATAAATGGAAGTGTAGATAGAAAAGGTCACATCGATAGTCATGATGATATGGTGAGGCAGGTCGGATCCACTAACGAATTACGGACTTGTGGGAAAATTGGTGTTGGACAATATTCTCGGAAGGGTGTGGTCGTTATGATCAGGACTCGTGAGCGTAAAATCGGCTGGGATCATTGCTTGATATGCTTGGAGATGTGGTTCGTGTCACTTCATATAGTACGGTAGCGAATCATAATTTTATGGGGTTTATTTACCGGATAGACAGAGGGAGTATGAGTTTGATCCGGTAAGAGACATCATGACCTTTCACTCTTAATATTTCGAGGAATAAGGACATTTTCTCCCTACGGAAATGTGGTCGAGGATTTTACAAAGGCTCGTGAAAAGGGGGGTATGTCATGATCTGAGAGAAATTAGATGTTTTAAATGCATATTTAGTCTAATTCCTTTAAATAAAATGAAAAAATGTTGAATCCGTATGTCCTAGCACTAATAATTGGACACCAACTTGGAAATATGATGAAAGTTACCAGTCACATTCTTACCAGTACCGGATCATCTAAGTAATGGAGCAACTGTATGCAAAGTTTGTGATTAGTACCAGAATAACGTAGGGTCCCTTCTTTAATATCGGATGGGGTTTAGTACTAGATAAGCATAGCGCAGTGATGACCATTGGTACCGGATATGCACAAAGATGAACATTGTTTTCTGGTGCTTGAGAGATTTTTGACACAGATTCTAGTGGCAATGACTTGTAGAAAAAGATGGTATTATGTGATCAAATTCGATTGCAAAACCATGTAGATGGAATAAATACCAAACCTTAGGAATTATTATTTTTTCAAGAAGAACTTTGTGGCAGGAGGGAATTTTGTGAATTGGATGACCAGGTGTTAAGATTCATAGAACCCTCTTCTTTTGGAACCAGGGTAATCACAAACTCCCACTGGTATTTCCTCTTTATTACAAAAATAACAATAATCCTAACTACTACTTTTCTATGGATTTTTATCGAGCCTAGATTAGTTAATGCTCACTGGTATTTTCACTTTTAAAGAGTCTGAAAAACTTAAAGGAAACTCTTTATACTATCCCGTGGATTTTTCACGAGCCTGGGCCAGTTCATGCTCGTCGGTATTTTCAATTTTAAATAGTCTGAAAAAATTAAAGGAAACTCTTTATACTGTCTCGTGGATTTTTCTCTAGCCCGGGCCAATTCCTTCTCACCAGTGTTTTCAATTTTAAAGAGTCTGAAAAACTTAAAGAAGACTCCATCTAGTAAATGTCCTCCTTATTTGTCTATTTACATGGGAACACAACCAACTTTTTTTCCTTTGTTAGTTATATCAGAAAAATAAAAGAGAAGCTCTATCTAATGACACACCTATGTACAGAAAATGAATTTATACAATTGAACTTACTGTAGTAGGTCAGCGGGAGGAGAAACCCTCTTGCTTCCCAGTTGCATTTCAGAACTCTGAAGAACATTTTTGACAAAATCCTCTTTTGATAGAGGCTTATGATAAACCTTCAGTCGATGCCCATTTACGACAAAGGAACTCTGATTCTCATCAATGGTATTTATCCTTATTGAACCATTGTCATAAACTGTGTCGATCTCATAGGGCCCCATCCATCTAGTAGATAATTTACCCTTAAATTTTTGAATCTACTATCATATAGGAGGGCCCAATCCCCTGACTGAAAGGACTTCTTTTTGATGTACTTGTCGTGCCATTTGGTCCTTTTCTCTTTTATCAGGGTGGTTCTTTGTAGAGCATCCTGCCTTATCTCATCAAGCTCATTTAATTGTAATAGCCTCTATTTTTGAGCTTCGTTTAGGTCCATCCCTAATTTCATGGCAGTTCTGAAGGTTTTTACCTGAAACTCTATGGGCAGTAGTACCTACTTCCCATACACCAACGCATAAGGTGTATGGCCTGTTGTATTTCTCCAAGCTGTCCTATAGGCCCACAAGGCCTCAGGAAACATATCAGCCCAGTCTTTGTGATGAAGCTGAATAATCTTAGTGAGGATGGCCTCTATCACTTTGTTGGTCGATTCCACTTGGCCATTGGCTTGGGGGTGATAGGGCGAAGACTTCCTGTGTTTGATCCTATACTTTTCAGTAAGAGCCTTAACCAAATTTGAGGTGAATTTTGTCCCTTGGTCAGTGACTGTTTCCTGAGGTACCCTGAAACGAGTGAAAATTTCCTCAAAGAGAAAGTCTACAACATATTTTTCATTGGCTGAATAAAAAGCCTTGGCTTCTAACCATTTTGTTACATAGTCTGTGCAAACTAAGATGCAATTTTTTTTCTGCGGGACATGGGATTGATAGGTCCTACAAAATCTAAGGCCCATTTTTCAAAGGGTTCGATCACTACTTGGGCTTGGAGTGGCATTTCGTTGACTGCTGTAGGTTTTCCCATTCTTTGGTAATCATCGCAGCTGGCCACACATTTCTTTGCATCTTTTAAGATGGTTGGCCAATAATATCTAGACTATAGGATCTTGTATGCTGTCCCTTTTTCAACAAAATTACCTCCACAAGGGCCATCATGACAAGCTCTGAATATCTCCTGCTTCTCGTCCTCCTGAACACATCTTCTGATTACCAAATCAGGTCCAGTTCAGTATAAGCAATCCTCATGCCACATATAATTGGCACTTAGCTGAATAATTCTTTGTTTTTCTCTGGATGACATACTTTGAGGCAGTTTTTTGGTTACAATATAGTTGGCTACATATACATACCAAGGGGTGTAAGTAGAAATGGAAAATAGATTCTTATTCAGAAAATCACCATCTACTGGAGTACTGTCACCTGTATGAATAAGTCTAGAAAAGAAATCAACAACCAAATTATCTCTTCTAAGACTATAAATGATAGTGATATTGAATTCTTGTAGTAATAACAACCATCTAGTCACTCTAGCATTTGTAACAGGTTTGTTCATTAAAAATCTGATAGCTGAGTGGTCAATGTGCACAAAAACTTCGTATCCTTTTATATAATGTCTAATTTGTTGATGGCATGTACTACTGACAAAAAATATTTTTCTGTGACAGTGTAGTTTACTTCAATAGGTGAGAGATTCTTGCTGACAAAGTATATAACATAAGGAATATGCCCTTCCATTTTTCCTAAAACAACTCCCAAAGCGGTATCTGGGGCATCTGTGAAAATATGGAAAGGAAGAAACCAGTTTGGTCCTCTCAAAATAGGGGCACTTGACAACTTTGTTTTTAAGATTTCAAAGGAGATTTGGCATTTCTCATTCCAACAGAATTCAACGTATTTTGTCAACAGTTTGAAAAGGGGGGAAACTAGGTTTGTAAAGTTTTGAATGAACCTCCTATAATAGCCAACATGCCCTAAGAAACTTCTGACCTCCTTTTGTGAGCTAGGGATATTGATTTGGGATATAATATCAATCTTGGCAAGGTCTACTCTTATTCCTATACCTGAGATGTGGTGACCTAGAAAAATTCCTTCAATGAGAAACATTATGGATTTTTCATGACTGAGTGTGTAACGTCCCCCGATCGTCATCCCACTGGCTGGGAAAACGCTACTGTGCGGAACAACATCATTCTCATACTTAATTAATAACATGCATTTAAGTCATGTTAAACACATTTAACTCAGAGTCAGCACAAGATTAATGCTAACATAAATAATCCCTGGCATTAACAATAATTCATATGCACAACAAAATACATGATACATATAAACATCACAGGCATGCAAACCATAATATTAAGCATAAGCCGATACTTATCTTTGAAACCGTGGTAATTCCACCAACCACGTGCAGGCCTTCCATGAACCTCTTAGCCTTAGACCGTGCTACTCATCATGGTCAGTAGTGGGTCACCCCTGAGCTGGGACTAAGCTCCACCCAAGGCAAGGAATCCTAGTCTAGGCTGAGGTTACAGGGAAAACTGCACAGAATAACTGGAAGGATTCTTCCCAGGATTCCTTCTTATGCCCACTACTCACAGACTCTCATTCCCCACATGCCTGTTCCACCCGGGAGTATACACCTTCACAAGCACATTCCATAAGTGCTTCACCTCCCTCTCTGGGTCTCGACAACAGGCCGAATCAGGAAGTCTTAGAGCTCCGTAGCTGGTGCTGGACTCTCTCTGGAAGAATACCACTTCCCAACAAACTCCTTCACCTGGAAATAGCTTCTCAAAGGCCTAACAGACTGCCACTTCAAATAAGGGCCTTAAAACCTGGTTCTTCATCCCCTTCTGACTCAATTCCTGCACGGTGAGGATAACCATAACAACAATAGCAATTCGGTTAACTCACAGTGAAAAAAACAACAGGAATTTGGGTATGGACATCCAGAAATGACAACAGTCCACACTAAGACACAACACGGTTCAGACATTTACAGGGTGCTCGGACTTCACAGGAGACACGAGTTAGTCCACGAGTTTGACACTAGTTTCAGGGTGCATGACAAGGAATCAACGCAGAGGTCAATCACAGAGATAAACATAATTCACGAAGGATGGGGAATGGCAAAGTGACTCCGGTGGAGAATGGAAAAATGCAAGAGCAAACAATTTTCCCGTGAGGGTTTCCTTCACGGTGCGAGGGTAAGAAAATGCAGACGCAGTTGCAAAACGAGTTCAGACGAGCATCCTGGTGAACTCAGGCGGACGATGACAGAATGACCGAACCACCCCCCCCCCACGACTGACTTCTGCAGTTTTTTAACTGCATGTGTCTGGGTCGACACATGTCACCCATGAAGCTACATGCACTCCATCAACATGCGTTCCTCTCTAGGTTTTTAGGAAAAAACATATATTTCACATGGATTTTGGAATAATATTAAAATATTATTCCCAAGGACTTAAGCCCCTAGGCTCAACACTTAGCCTCTCTTTCCAACCTTCCAGCCCCAAATCCCTTACCTACTCTGTGGAAGCTTAGTCCCCCATCACTCATTCATCGTGGTTGGTCTGCACGCAACAATGTTTATATTTTTTTTATTAATGTTCTGCATGATTACATATACAAAAGCATGCTGCCAGCCTTAACACTTAGGCTCTCCGGCCTAATAACACATAATCCCACCAGCTTATATAAACTTGGCTCACCAGCCTATAAAAAATAATTACAATTCATAATGCAAGCTTTATACTTCATAGACATGATTTAAAACAGGGCTCGACCTTGGGGGCATTACAATCCCCTCCCCTTATTTTTGCACTGTCCTCAGTGCAACTTTACATTGCATCTGCAAGCTTTTCAAAATTTTCAAAAAGATGCGGGTGCTCTGCCCACATAACATCTTCATGCTCCCATGTCGCGTCCTCAGGACCGTACCAAGTCCACTAGACCTTTACAAGCCCTATAGCTCGATTCCATATCTGTTTGTTTTTCCTATCCAATATGCACATAGGATGCACTTGTAGGACACCTTCTTGTTCCACCTGA
>SNQJ01S0240936.1:0-12676 GCA_010110895.2 Picea sitchensis
TAAGATACCTTAACTTCGGGGCGAAGTTTCCTGAAGGGTGGGTGTATCTAACGACCCTTCTTAAATAGGTGTATATGCTAATTAATTATAATTAATTTAATAATATAATTGTCCTAAAAAAATAACTAAACCTTAATTATTTCTTAAAATAACATTTACTAATTAATTATTATTAATTAGTTATTCATGAGTTTTTTATGATTAATTGAAGTATTAATTAATTCATTAATTAATAAGGTAAAAAAAAAGGATAATAGATTATATTATTAAATTAATTTACATACCCGATACAGGATAACATATTAACTAAAGGGGATAAGATATTAAATAAAGGGGATAAGGGGCATTAAGGGGAAGGGATAAGGAGGTAATAAATGAGTTAGGTAGGGAGTAAATGAGTGGGGGGAAGTCAGTGAAGGAGGGATAAGGAAGGGAAGGATTTGGATGGGAGGCATTCTACGGGAAGTTGGGGGATGAATTTTGAGAGCTCTGAATTGGCAGAGAGAGTGAAATTTTGGGAGCAGGATTGATACAGTGCACCGGAGTTGCTGGGGGTTTTGGGCACGGGGGCCAGGATATCCATTGATATCCTGGAGCTAGGGAGCTACCTAGTTGGCAGGGAGGAATGGTTTTGGGAAGTGTTCATAAGCGATCAAGGAGGCAAGCTGCGGACAAAAGGAGGGATAATAACATCAGGTTCACGTATTTATTTAAAATGTATGCACTGTTTTTCATTATGATTAATTAATTTTATTATTATTGATATATATTGATTGTGAATGTGCTAAATGAAGGTAACTTTTAAATTTTGCTTCTATGTTTAAAATAAATAGTTGTTTATTTAATTCATCTCTTACACTCCTTCTGTTGCTACATCCACAACACATGCTCTTTCCTCAATTGGGCTATATGGTAGGAATACTCGAATTCCCCCAATCATCATAATGCTCTTCTGATCCTCCTTCTGGATGGTGCGAGTTTTTAACTTGTCATCATCTTCATTCACATGGTCTACAAAACCACATAAATATTTACTTATCAGCACTCCTTGATTACCTGAACTCACTCCTGAGTCCCTGAGACTTTCAGACAGTCGAACTTATTTTCCCCTACCCACCTGGCAATTTGGGAATTTTCTGCTGCCCACTTGGAAGTCTATGAGATCCAGTGATCCCATATCATTGCCCACTTGGCAATCTGAAATTTCACCACTACTCCCTTGGCTATATGTGAGACCTTCTGTTGATCTCTTCCCATTGCCCACCTGGCCACTTGAAAGTTCACTTCTTCCCTCCTTGTAGTTTATGAGATCTGAAACTGATCCCTCTTCCTCATCACTGAGGGTTCCTCCAACTTTTGGCTCACAGATGCAAACTATCTCTATGTCACTGAGGCTTTCAGCATGCCTCAACCACTTCGTCAACTCTTGTTGTTGTTTCCTGGACAACAACTTTTGAAGAAGACATTTGGCTTTCCTGTTCAGAGGCCATTCATACCTCCAATGTACTTTTCCCTCTTGTTGGATCTTCAATGTCAGTTGTTCCATTCTTGCTCTTATCTTAGTGAGTTCCTTGTCAATCTCTTCTTTACTCGTCTATTGGTGGTCTCCTCTTCCACCATGCTCATGGACTTCAGTAGCCATTTCCATCTTTCACCTGCCCTACTGGAAAGTGTATGGATCACTCTACGTCTAAGAGGATCTCCATGTCCTCCTACAGCTCGCCTAGTTGTCTATCATTTGCTGCACACCTTGTAACAATCACCACAGAGCTTTAACACCCTACTTCTTTCACCTGCTTTATACAGATGAATCTTTGCTTCTTATTCCACTTGATGTTACTAGAATTTATCCCACCATCTTTCCTTTGTCTGTGAACAAAGTAATGGTCTCCTCTTTCTCTTTTGTCTGAAATCTATAGACAAAAATCTGCTCTGATACCACTTGATGGTATCAGACTGTATCCCTTCACAGTCCTCCTCTTGTCTATGATATGAAAGAAGAAAATATGTTGGCTCTGATACCACTTGATCGTGTGTATTCGAGTAATTTATTTATCTACTATGCCTCGCTCTGCCTATAGTCTATAGACAGAAAGTGGCTTTGATACCACTTGATGTAATCCCCCTACCTCAGTAGGGTTTTGCGACCTCCCGGTCTCTAGATCAATCTTCTTCTGAGCCGGAATGTCTCTTCGGGCTTCTTCTAGAACCCTTTGAAGGAATCCACAGGTCCCTTTGTCCTTTAGCACAAGATTTGAGAAAATCTACGCATGCACCCCCTATTCAGTGCTCTTCTTTGTTTTGAACCAACACACACCTCGACGTTGATTCCTTTCCAACTAGACCCTTCTTATGTGGTGACCTTAGGCAATGAACCAAGGTGTAAACAAAACACCTTTCATGTTTTGGGGCTTCAAGATTGTTGCATGCGAGCTCCCCCAGACACCTTGTCCTTTAAATCACTGAACCCTGAAATAAGGCGTAAATCCACAGCTGGCTCCTCCCTTAACGCTCGACCATATGACCACTACTCGTGACCATAGTCCACTTTTTGGGATTTTGTAATTCACGATTTCTCTATTCCGGTTGTAAATGATTCTAGGTCCTTCGAACTCTCGAATCCTGAAATGTTGAAAAGGGCTTAACGGGCTTTGTCTCCTCCCTTAGCCTCCATCCACGTGACCATGACCTATGACCTGGGGCGAACTCCTCCGAGCGCATCGCGATGTCGGGGTTGATGAAGTTGTGATGCAACTCAAACCTCTCATCCTCTTAATCCTCGAAGTTTGAAATTTCCCCTGGGCAATCAACGGTCCAGATCTGCCACTGAATGGATGGTCCTTGTTCGATCATGATTTATCCTTTTACAATTTCTGTGATGAGTGCCAACTGAATCTCCCCTCTGTTTTCCCCGATGATGAAATTCTGAAATCTCCCCCTTGAGAGATCAATGGTCCAAATTCCTCTTGAACCAATAACCACGATCCAACTAGATCGACGACCCACAATCTTTCAAGATTTTCCCCAAACCTTGACCACTCACCACATGTCCTCCTTGATGAATAGTGTCAATCATTTCGGTGATTTCTATGAAACGTCGACCATTTTCCATGTGTCCTCCTTGATGGATGGTTCTGGTCCTTTCCCGAATTCTCCTTTCGCAATTTTGGCCCAGTCTTCTCCTTGCTTTCCCAGTGCCAAAAACTCTGAAAACCCTCAACCCCACTGGATCGATGGTCCACACTCATCCTGATCGACAGTCAGGATCTGATCCTAATTCTTCCTTTCGCAACTTTGCGAGACTCTTCACTCTCGATCTCTTGGTGTCCAAATCCCCGAAATATGGATCTCTTGACACACGTCCTCTGAGATGGACGGTCCCGATGCTTTCGAGACATGACAAGTCCTCTCCCTTCTATTGTTATGAGGCTTAAACCTCGCACACCTTCTTCCATATCTGAAGGCTATCGACTCTTGGTTCTAGATATGACGGTTCAGATCTATCCTCCTTGCGTGCTCTCCTCCTACTGTCTGGACATAGATTCAATGGTCCGGATTTTTCTTCCCAGTGCTAATCCAACAACAGTTGTGCTCTTCCTCCTGAGCTTTCTTGGCTTTTTGACTTAGAATATTTTCTAAGTCTCGAAGGTCTCAACCTTCAACTCTCCCTCTTGTGATCCTGGTTCCTTTAGGTCTCATCTGCATTATAGAAATGTTGTCCCTTATGAGCTTCGTCCTCTCGAAGATTTACTCATGTGCACACTTTGCGTTCAAGGATCTTGACTAACTCAGATTCAAGAAGTTTTCTTGAAAAGAAAAATCCTTATGCCCACCTTCCCTTCTCCTTCTCAATGCACACCTTGTAGAGCCTACAGAGTATTCAACAACCCTATCAGTGTCTTCTCTTAGACACTTCTCTTTTCTTATAACTTGAAATAGAGTTCCCTAGTACAATCTATTCACTCGCTCAATGTCATCTTGGCAGAGCTCTACAAAATCTTTAGTAGTTCTGTCTTCCTTGAAATCAAGATAGAGTTCCTTCATGTGCACTCCTTGCACCTCTGCTGATGAAGGTTCAACACTATCCCTATTGAGCATTCTTGAGGTTATCTCACCTCTGTCAACACACACCTTGCAGTCTATATGCACTCCTTGCACTCAAAAACTCCAAGACGGGAAGAAATTGAAACTTATGAATTACTTAACCAGTTATGCATTCAAAACATGAAATGCATAAAAACATGCAAACACATTCAGACAATTCATGGCAGGAAAAACTTCTCTTCTATTAATTTAGAAATGCCTATACAAGGTGTTTACAAAGGTTGGATTGTTACAAGTCTCAACTCTCTCTCGAGACCTCTCTTCTCTGGTCTCTCCTCCTATCTCTCTCATTCTCTATCTTATCACTCCCTCTAATTACAAAGAGGGATCTCTCGAACTTATCCTCAACCTCACCATATTTGAGCTATCACCATCACAAAGCGGTTGCTACGGCTACATTACAGAAATGGATTCCCAATCCTAACTATGTCATGGGCTTGTTGCAGGCAAAAATTAAAGGAAACCTCAACCACTACCTATACAAAGGCGTGGTCTGGCATTAAAAGCCTTACAACATTTATTAAAATTTTGAATTTCAAAATTGAGAGGGTTGGGCCTCTCCCTTTCTTCATTAAATGCGTGTTGGATGTGCTAGTTGGCTAGCACGTTGCTGACATGGAGCTGGAAAAATCATGGTCTCCTAATCATGAGCTCCTCTTCTCCAGTGTTGAAATCCACCTAGATCCCAAAATTTCCCTTGGAGTTGTCCATCTACCCCTCTTCTTCGTTTTTGTTGTTGCTCCTAACTTGCTACTCTTGCAGGCTCCCTTCTACTCAGCTTCTCATTGTTGGTAGTCTCTGCTGTTGAACTTAACATCAACCTTCTGATTTCTTCAATTACCTTGTTTAGCTGCTCCAGTGGATAGCTCTTTTTATGCAGTCTTCTTTGCTACACTTCTTTCTTCTCAATGGTAAGATCTGCTCGATCTCCCATTCTACCTTTATCTCTCTTTGTGGCACTAATTGGCCACTTTGTTGTAGACTCCAGCTCTTTAGTCTCCTCACCGAACTGTTTCTCAGCTTCTTCCTGTGGCAGCTCTGTTGCTTCCATTTCTTCTGTTGGCATACTTCCAACTTCTTCCATCTTGGCTTGTCAGATGTGAAAACTTTTCACCACCACCCTCTTCTCTAGGGCCTCCAATTCTTCATATAGATTAGCAAAATCCATGTTGTCTCCTTCCTCCTCTGTTGCAAACTCCAGTGTTGTAGTCATTTCTGTTTCATCTTCCTTGCTGAAAATTTTGAGCAACTCGGTTGAATGCTCTTCCTCTTCTCCTTGTGCAAACATCAGTGTCTTCTCCACTTCTTCCTCTTCTTTGAAAGTCTCTGTTGGTTGTCCTCCTTCTGTTGTTGCATCCACAACACATTCTCTTGCCTCAATTGGGCTATCTGGTAGGAATACCCGAATTCCCCCAATCATTTGAATGCTCTTCTGATCCTCCTACTGGATGGTGCAAGTTTTTAACTTTTCATCTTCTTCATTCATATGGTCTGAAAAACCACATGAATCTTCACTTATCAACACTCCTTGCTGACCTGAACTCACTCCTGAGTCCCTGAGACTTTTACACAGTCTCACTTCTTTTCCCCTGCCCACCTGGAAATTTGGGAATTTTTTGTTGCCCACTTGGCAGTATATGAGATCAAGTGATCCCATATCATTTCCCACTTGGCAACATGAACTTTCACCACTGCCCCCTTGGCAGTATGCAAGGCCTTCTGCTGATCTCTTCCCATTGCCCACCTAACAACTTGAAAGTTCACTTCTACCCTCCTGGTAGTTTATGAGATCTGAAACTGATCCCTCTTCCTCATCATTGAGGGTTCCACCAACTTCTGGCTCACAAATGCAAACAAATTGTGTGTCACTGAGGCTTTCAGCATACCTCAGCCACTTCCTCAACTCTTTTTTTTGTTTCCTAGCTAGCAACTTTTGAACAAACCATTTCATTTTCTTGTTCAGAGGCCATTCGTACCTCTAGTGTACTTTTGCCTCCTGCTGCATCTTCAATGTTAGTTGTTCCATTCTCTCTCTTATCTCAGGGAGTTCCTTGTCTATCTTTGATTTACTCATTTGTTGGTGGTCTCCTCTTCCATGACGCTCATGGCGTTCAGTAGATATTTCCATCTTTCACCTACCCTCTTGGAAAGCGTATGGATCACTCTACGTCTAATAGAATCTCCATGTCCTCCTACAAATCACCTGGCCTTCTATCATTTGTTGCACACCTTGCAACAATCACCACGGAGATTTAACACCTTGCTTCTTTCATCTATTGTATATGGATCAATCTATGGTTCTGATTCCACTTGATGTTACCAGAATTTCTCCAACTGTCTCTCCTTTGTGTGTGAACAAAGTAATGGTCTCCTCTTTCTATTTTGTCTAAAATCTACAAACAAAAATCTACTCTAATACCACTTGATGGTATCAGATTATATCTCTTCACAGTCCTACTCTTGTCTGTTATATGGAAACAAAAAATCTGTTGGTTCTGATACCACTTGATGGTGTGTATTAGACTATTTTCTTTATCTACTCTGCCTCCCTCTCCCTACAGTCTACATATAGAAAGTGGCTCTAATACCACTTGATGCAGTCCCCCTACCTCAACAGGGTTCTGTGACATCTTGGTCTCTGGATCGATATTCTTCTGAGCCGAAATGGCTCTTCGGGATCCTGCTGCAACCCTTTGAAGGAATCCACAGGTCCATTTGTCCTCTGGCATAGGTTTTGAGAAAATCTGTGTGCACCCCCTTTTCGGTGCTCTTCTCTATTCTGAATCAACACACACCTCGACGTTGATTAATTTCCAACTAACCCCTTCTTATCTGGTGACCTCGAGCTATGACCCAAGCCGTAAACAACACACCTTTCGCATTTTTGTGCTTCAGGACTTCTGCATGTGAGCTCCCCCAGGCTCCTTGTCCCTCAAATCCCCAAACCCTGAAATAGGGCCTAACTCCACAGTTGGATCCTCCCTTAATGCTCGACCATGCGACCACTACCCGTGACCATGATCCACTTTTTGTGATTTCGTAATTCGCAATTTTGCGATTCCAGCTGCAAACGACTCTAGGTCCTTCGAACTCCCGTATATTGAAATGTTGAAAATGGCTTAACGGGCTTTGGCTCCTCCCTTAGCCTTCATCCACATGACCACACCCTATGACCTAGGGATAACTCCTCCAAGCGGATCATGATTTCGGGGTTCGTGAAGTTGCGATGCAACTCCAACCTCTCCTCCTTCTAATCCCCAAAGTCTGAAATTTCCCCTAGACAATCAACGGTCTAGATTTTCCACTGAATGGACAATCCTTGTTCAATCGTGATTTCTCCTTTCACAATTTCTGGGATGAGTGCCAACTGACTCTCTCCTCTGTTTTCCCCTATGAAGAAATGTTGAAATCTCCCCCTTGAGAGATCAACAGTCCAGATTCCTCTTGAACCAACGACCATGATCCAACTGGATCAACGACGCACAACCTTTCAGGATTTTCCCTAAACATTGACCACTCTCCATGTGTCCCCCTTGATGAATGGTGTCGATCGTTTCAGTGATTTCTACAAAACATCGACCATTTTCCACCTGTCCTCCTTGATGGATGTTCCTGGTCCTTTCACGAATTCTCCTTTCAGGATTTTGGCCTAGTCTTCTCCTTGTTTCCCTAGTGCCAAAAAATCCAAAAACCCTCCACCCCACTGGATCGACGGTCCACATTCATTCTGATCGACGGTCAGGATATGATCATGATTCTCCCTTTCGTGAATTTGGGAGACTCTTCAATCTCGATCTCTCAGTGTCCAAATCCTTGAAATGTGGATCTCTTGACATGTGTCCTCTGATATGGATGGTCCCTATGCTTTCGGGACTTGACGAGTCATCTCCCTTATTCACCTCGTGCACCTTATTCCTGATCCCAAGGCTATCGACTCTTGGTGCTAGATTTGAAAGTTCAGATATGTCCTCCTTGCACACTCTCCTCCTATTGCCTGGACATAGATTCAACGGTCCAGATCTTTCTTTCCAGTGTTGATCCAACGACAGTTGTTATCTTCATCCTGAGATTTCTTGTCTTTTTTACTTAGAAGATTTTCTAAGTCTCGAAGGTCTCGACCTTTGACTCTTCCTCTTGTGAGCCCAGTTCCTTTGGGTCTCATCTACATTATAGAAATGTTTTCCCTTCTGAGCTTCGTCCTCTCAAAGATTTACTACTGCGCACACTTTGCGTTTGAGGATCTCGAATAACTCAGATTCGAGAAGTTTTCTTGAAAAGGAAACTCCTTACGCCCACCTAGCTTTCTCCTTCTCGATGCACACCTTGCGGAGCATATAGAGTATTCAACAACCTTGTAAGTGTCTTCTCTTCGATTCTTCTCTTTTCTCAGAACTTGAAATAGAGTTCTCTAGTGCACTTTATGCACTCGCTTGATGCCCTCTTGGAAGAGCTCTATAGAACCTTCAGTAGTTCTGTCTTCCGTGAACTCGAGACAGAGTTCCTTCCTATTCACTCCTTGCACCTCTGCTGATGAAGGTTCAATGCAATCCCTCTTGAGCTTTCCTGAGGTTGTCTCACCTTTATCAACGCACACCTTGCGGACTATTTGCACTCCTTGCACTCAAAAACTCCAAGACGGGAATAAATTGAAACTTATGAAATACTTCACCAGTTATGCATTCAAAACATGAAATGCATAAAAACATGAAAACCCATACAAACAATTCATGGTAGGAAAACTACTCTTCTATTAATTCAAAAATGCCTATACAAGGTGTTTATAAATCCTAGACTGTAACAAGTCTCAGCGCTCTCTGAATACCTCTCTACTCTGGTCTCTCCTCCTATCTCTCTCATTTTTTGTCCTATCACTCCCTCTAATTACAAAGAGGGATCTCTTGAGCTTATCCTCAACCTCACCATCTCTGATCTATCACCATCATAGAGCAGCTCCTATGGCTACATTACATAAATGGATGCCCAGTCTTGACTACATCCCGGACTTGCTGCAGGCAACCATTAAAGGAAACCTCAACCACTACCTGTACAAAGGCATGGTCTGGCATTAAAATCCTTACAACATTTATTGAAATTTCGAATTTAAAAACTGAGAGGGTTGCGCCTCTCCCTTTCTCCATTAAATGCATGCTGGATGTGTTGGTTGGATGGAACGCTGCTGACATGGAGCGATGCTCCTGCATCAAAATAACAATAACAAAAACATATATTTGTTCGCTACTGTTAAATATATATTAACCATAGTTAGTCATTTAAATATTACTATTCGGGCTTCTTGGCAGCCAATTCGCATTTTTATCCTATCCTTATAAGATGCCCATGCCAGTGTTTTGCAACCCTTGATTTTCGTCGCAATCTTTGAATAAAACAACACTATTATTTCACGCATTTGCACACCTACCTTTGTTCTTGTTTTCACGACTACAAGAATGAAAAATCTGATTTCGAAGTCACATAAAAATCGTCACTGGATTATTATGGCACTCTTGTCTATGTGTTCATTGCATTTCCAATTTGATTATAGTCGCACAGTTGGCAAGATTCCAAGATCCTTACTCACTTGGCATTCTTTAATTGTTAATGTGATTTCATTTTTATAAGATTGTTATGATTCGATAATGAGTGTCATTGAGCCCTTAATACAGTGGTGGTTTGATGTTTTATAGTCTTTTCATCGATTTCCTTGGCGCATTAGTTTCATGAAAACATTGACATGATGATTAGATCATTAATTCAATAGTTTTATATATTGTATAAGTTCTATGGTCAATTTCTTTTTCGAAACATTGTTTTGATTTTGAAAAACCATGCAAACACTATGCTTGTGCAAACATTGGGGTCAACTTACCATAGTTTTCGTTAATGGTTTTAATGGTTTTTACTTTTAACACATTGCAATAGTGATATGAATGACCATATGCGTCGTCAATTGCACTTATGGAAATGACTGTTTTGCATGGGCTGAACTAGCTCCACCACCCTCGCACACTTTGGCATTAATGCCTGCCTCCTTACCGGGTTACCTCTATTGATTTTTGGGGAAATCTCTGAGTTTTGGGTCCTGCGTATACCTTGTCCAAACCCTCACCATTCACCCTGCTCACCGTGTGTTCTCTCCTGGCTCCTATAGGGTGAATTTAAACCCCATGGTGTTCAGAGTCAGTTACTGTTTGATTACCAAAGAAGACTTCCCCCGTAATTGCCCCCAGAGACACGTTTTTGCGTGAGAAATTCTGGGAAAACGGTTTGGAATCCGATCAGACCCTTGAAAAAACATAACTAAAATTGTCCCTTTACCTTATAAAAGGTCGGTTTCCTCAGAAATTGAGTTGTTACAGAGATCTAGCCCATGTTTTAGAGGTCAATTTTCAGATCTTCTCCGTGGCCGAAAGGTGCATATTGGGTCTATGTGCATTTGATGAAACGTCTATGAATTCTCCAGGGATGTGCCTCAGAACCCCTCTCACCCGTCCAGACTCTCACACTCTTGAACCCTTGATCAATCCTCCCAGGTATGTGTTTTGACATCAATTTTGTTTTGTAAGTTTGCTTGAATTAATTTAACCGATTGAAGTTGTTTTCAATTAGCTCTGTTCATTTTAATAGATTTGAAATGATTCTGTTATAGTCTAATCATAAAAAACGATTTTGTTGTGGATCCTGTACAGTAGATTCGTTTTGCTAAACTTAAATATAGCTATGATTTGATTATGCGATTTTATTGTGCTCAGATTAGTATAAGCGATTGAGTTGTTTGTGATTCTGTTTGGTTTGCTTTGAAACAAGTCTGTTTCATTTTGAATAATTATTCTCGTTTGGATTTTGATTACATTTGACCTGTGAAAAAGATCTATTTCCTAAAATCAAGTAGCTGTGTTGATTGATACGATTTAGCATATCGATTGTGTCGGCTCTAATATAGTTGAAATTATTTCTTATGGTTTGATTTTGGAACGATTTTGTATGCTTGAATTGGCATGATCCTTTACGTATGAAATGCATCAATATCAGAGTTTGATTTTATAAATACAATGTAATCTATTAAATAAAAAAAACAACTCTGTTAGTTATGGATTTAAAAACAATTTTGTTAATGGCTGAGTCGACATAAATTACTGCAGGAAATATTTACTTGATCGGTTACAGTTTGTGTCGATTGGAATTGGTTGAAGAGATGATTTCGTTGTTTCTCCAACTGTCAATCGATTATGTATGTCCCGAATTGGTAATGAAAGTTGTTTGACAAATCTCACATATCCTGTTACCATTTTATCAATTCAACCACGATTTCGTTTGTTTCAATTTGCATACAAGTTTGGTTTGGTGTGGCATGAATGATTCGCTCTGTTTGAAATTAGTAATTAAAGATTTGGTTTGATAAGTCTGATATATTTCTATTAGATTTGGATTGATTGTAAACGATTCTATTTTCAAATTAGACCAGCTACAGAATCGCAAGATTCTGCAGCTAGTCTTAAAAATTAGATTTTTGTCAATTTTATCAATAAAATATCCTCTTAACTTGTCTATTTTTGTCCTCTTTCAGGTGCATACAAATTACAATGATCAATTGGGCATGTTGTGGAAGTTTAGGAGATACTTGTGTGATGTAGTTTTTGTTTTACGTTGTTAGCTTGAGTCAGAAATAGAGACTTGGGATATTATCTCCGGATTTTTTGTAAACTGTTTTGATAATTCCCATAGGGATGTTTTACCCTGTGGGAAGTCTTTAAATACTTGTTATTTTTTGTAATAGACCCATCATCATAACTTTTGGGAGAACCAGACTATGGATTTATGATACAGACTGGGATGAAAATTGATGTCTTGTAACAACTTTCACTTTCAATATATCAAACTTTTGTTTCAAGTTTTCCTCATATCAGTTTGCAATTAAATATCAACTACTTTAGCTATCATGATTCATTGCATGTTGATGTGATTTGATTTATATGTTTTCCATATATGATCTCTCTTATTTAAAAATACAACAATCACTCTATTTCAATTTAATAAACACAGGTTTATCTTTTTCATTAATTGAATTGTTATGTACAAAATTTGCACAAGGATTTATCTGACTGCGATGATTTGTAAAGTATAAGATTTCTATAATTTTTTATGTCTTGTTTGTCCTGTCATTTATATTTGAAGAGCAAAACTGCTTCTAGTTTACGAGAAGCTCGTGGAGAATCCAGTGCGGGTTTCCTCCCTCCGAACAACTGAATCAACTACTGTATATAGGACAAGCCTGAAGCATTACTTCAGGTCAGTTTGTTATTTGTTATTTGATAGTTAATTTGTTAGTATAATATAATTAGTTTAGATAGATATATGTATAGTTCAGATAGATATTATTTTAATTTCTTAGCTTAGATAGTTTTTATTTAATGTCTTTCTCATAAAATTATAAAAATAAAAATAAAACAATAGTTTCGTTGTCTTAGGATAGATTACAAATGACTTTTGTAGGTTTTCATTTAAATCTGTAATCTGTAAAGTCGTTTAGATAGATATATGTATAGTTCAGATATATATTATTTTAATTTCTTAG
>SNQJ01S0240937.1:1557-13466 GCA_010110895.2 Picea sitchensis
GTTATTGTAATAGGACCAAATCCCCTTTTGCGGATTGGTCAAAAGACAATTGTAATAGGCATAATAAGAAGTCGACCCCAGCAGATATTAAAGAGGCCCATAAATACAGTAAAGGTGGGTTTACCCACCCAGTTTGAGAAGTCGGCCCTGCCAGTGAAGAGGCACTTCACATGTGCCAGACTTGTATAAATAAAGAGGCCAACGCCTCACTTAAACACACAACTCACTTGCTCATTTGAGAGACAAGTTCAGATCTGTTGTTGGAGAAGGAGAGAGAGAGTGGCGCATATCTGGGAGAGGACTTTCTGTATTAGTTTAAAAGATCTCTTGGCATTGTATTGGCTATCTATATTAAGGAAGTTTTGCTAGGTTTTCTTCCCCTAGAGGGTTTCCCAAGATAAATGTTGTGTCTCTTGTGATTGTGTATTTCCCAGTGATCTTGGATTATGCTATTGTTATCTAATGAAATGCAAACAACTATAATAATGGCTTAAACATTAACACAAAGGGGTCTCATACACCAATTTGGTGTCTGGCTTGGTCGTGACATGTCGTGTCGAGACAACAACAATTACAAAAGTACTTCAAGGAGTTTCTCAAAACATTATAGAATTATAATTCACTAAATACAAACGAAAGGGTAGTTACTGGCCTAGCATTCCATGTATTCTTGTGGGTAACCTTCCGAACAAACTAACATAAAATGCAAATAGCATAGAAAAACATTCATATTGTAGCTTATTTCACACTGTTCTGGCCTTCTGACTCTTCTCTAGCTTGTTGGTTAGCCTTGTCTTTGATCTATATGGGAACCTGTTACCCATTTTCAGCTTTTGCCTCCCGTCCATGTATAGAGATTTGGGTGTCGTTGTTGTTGGAAGCCAAGGAAAGATTGTCCTTGCATTGATCTAGAATAAGAGTTTGCAACCTACCACACTCGACCTCAATTGTGTCTAGTCGACCTATGAAACTTAGGAGGATCCTTGAAACGTTGGCATTGTGGGAAATGTTGGCATGCTCCAGCTCCGCAACCTTGGTTGTGAGAACCAATATGGCACTATTGTTGGTTTTCCCGATTTCCTCATTCCTTCAAAGAATTCGTTTTAATTCTCAGGTATCTTCTTCGGCCATTGTCTCCCCCTTTGCTTGCCCTGTCGCAAGCCTCAAGCACCAAGCCCATAACAATTGCATGGCCCTAGGCTTCCCAGAGCTCACAATGTCGCATGTACATAACCCCTACTAATAGACTCTAGTCGAGAGCATACTTCCCCTCATTCTCAACAACCATTACTCTTGAGAAAATGACCAAAAACTCTCGCATTAATCCCACCTCCACAACAAATCCAGAGAGAATATGCCACCACCTGACCGCGATTACAACACCCACCTTCAATTCCACCCTCAACCAAGCCTCAGGGTTGTAGAGCTGATGCAAAGACCCAACACGATAATTCCCAAATGCATTCCCCAGTTCTAATTCCACCAGTTTATCACCCCCGCGAACCATTGTTTCACTTAATTACAGGTGTGCTCACATGTCCCTATCATCCCTCCACTAGCTTATATTCATGCACGACCATTGGGTTAGCCATGACATATGTCCTTTGTATCCACATGCCATCGACCCGTCATTAATGAAAGTGATTCACCATTGACAATCTAGGGGATAGGGAGATAATGAAAATCCCCATTTTGCACCATTTGCCTCGGATGTAGAGAGGATGCCAGCTTGGCCCAAGCATCTGCTTCATCATTCAACAATCTCCTTATATGATATAAGGATATGTGATTCAAACTGATGTACCATTTGTTTGATTCGTGCCACTAGAACTTGTAGATGGTGCCCTCTAGAATTTGATTGAAATTTAATGGCTTGAATGATAATCATTGAATCCCTGAAGACCATCAATTTCTTGATTCCATGAGATTTAGCGATATTAAGTCAACACCAAAGAGAATAGGCCTTGACGATATTGTTAAACTCTTGCTCAAGGCCCCGGGCGTAATGTACCAGCTTGTTCCCTCTGGGATCATGACAACTCCCACCTGCTCTTGCTGCATGGTGGATTATATTTTTCAATAAAGTTGAATGATTGAATTCATTATATTTGAAAGAATTAAGTTATATTGATATCTTATCTTTTGCTTCTGAAAATCTTTCATAATAATAGTAATAATATATATTTTAACATCCTTTGAGATCTTTTTAGAATCAAATTGATTAGCCCCTATATATGTGTGTATGGGGGGAGATTATATTTTTCAATAAAGTGTAGTACTTGAATTTATTATATATATATATATATATATATATATATATATATATATCCTTTGAGAGGGAAATGGGTAGTTCCATGCCACTAAGCCTAGTTCAAATCTCCCTAGGTTAAGCACACTAGTCAATGTCAATGGGTTACTAGGAATGTCATTCGCAAATGTGGGAGGTATCCCTTGATTTTTCTCACTAAGTTTTCTTCGGATACAACAACAACAATAATAGATTTTTAAGGTCACGACCTAACCAAACACCAATTTTATGTATGAGACCCTTTTGTTTCCAACAATAAAAATAATTAATGGTTTATTTTTTCTTCAAGCATTTTTTAAATTTTATTAATAATTAGTATGCACATAAGAACATATTACACAAAAATGGGTCATTGTTCAGTCAACCCCATATGGTGGTAAAATGAATTATCAAGTGAAATATCAACTGCTCGTATTTCGTTGTAAAAGGGATTACTAAGAAAAATCCATTTGATCAACTATGATTAAAATAATAGAGGGGTTATTAATGGCAAAACCTCGAACAACTATGTTGATAACTAGTTAACATCAAACCATTATTGATCTTGGCCACAAAATTTCAAAACTACAAAATTTAGGAGTTATAAATAAATGTCTAGATAGATAAACCAAAAATGTGATCAACAAGCACATGCATATTTCATATACACATGTAATCATATAGAGTAGTTGTAAAAGGTATAAGATCTTCATCATTGGATCTCTAGGGGCGTATGAGCCTCATACATCATTGTTGAGTGGGATGATGACGCCTGAGTGTGACGGGTCGTGGCGCCCCCATGATGACTTCTGGCTCGTTGCCTTTGTGTGCCTCTAGCCATTTAGAAACCAAGATGATGGGATATGGAGGGCAGGAGGACAAAGGATACATAGTTGGAGGTGAGGGTAATTAACGAATGCAGGATGTGGATGAGGGATGGGAGGGAAGCTCAACGAGGTGAGGAAGATAATGGAGGAGCAAGGTTAGCAGATAAAGGAAACTGGGGATTGGGTCTAGGCATCATGATTGTGCCATTAACAAATTTGATCACAGGACTTCCAAGGAGGTAGAAACACGACAAAGTTGAAGTGGGCCAGACAGGGCATGATCTCTCGCACACAGACGACGAAGGTGACAATATTATTCATTAAGTTGGGCATTGATGGATGAGGTGGGTTGATGTTGTGGGGGGTTGGCGGGAAACCAGGTGTGGGT
Source organism: Picea sitchensis (assembly GCA_010110895.2). Classification (NCBI taxonomy): domain Eukaryota; kingdom Viridiplantae; phylum Streptophyta; class Pinopsida; order Pinales; family Pinaceae; genus Picea; species Picea sitchensis. The sequence goes on from SNQJ01S0240937.1 coordinate 5,060, forward strand.
GGATCCCGATGCTCTCACCTCGGTCATGTTACACCTCCCTATCACCCGATCCAGGTGAGCACTAAAGCATAATTGACTAGAATTTGTTTTTTAATTTTTTAAAAGTGGAATAATTTGACTACAGTTCATGAATCATGCATACTTCCAATCAATAACACTAAACTATTAAAGTAAATATTAGCTTATAATGGTCAATTAGATATTATACTTAGGCATTAATGAATTCAATTTGACTTTAGATTATTTGACGCTTTTATGTCTTATTTCACTTTATTTTGTTTCTCGAACTATCCCACATTCATAAAGTGGATTAATTCAACTTGCTTGTAATCCTATATAAGAAAGCCTTTGCTTTCTCATTAAGTAATACAATACAGATAACTCTTTCGACTTATCTTGGTTTCTTTATGTGCTTTATTTCCCTAATATGGTATCAGAGTTTCGTTAGAGCCTCATAGTCTGTGACGGTGTAAAGACCTAGGGACTGCTATTGACAAAGATAAATCTATGGGACGCTAGTGTAGCACATCGAAGAACCAAAATAGTTTCATTGAAACCAAGTATTGTTTTGTTTTTCTTTTTGAAGCAAGGTCAATTTTTTCATCCACCATATAACGATTTTCATTCGTTGTTTTCGGTTTCCACTCCTAGTAGTGCTACATAATAGTCGTGCGGAATAGTCATACAGTGATACGGAATAGTTGTACGAAATCCATATGGAAATTTTTAGAAAATTTTCGTAAAAATTGATTTACCGCCCATATGATCTTATTTATCAGTTTTCTTAACAATATATACGAATTGGAAGCAAATTGAATCTATTTTTTTCATATATTAGTGTCCAGATCTGTAGGTTTGGAAGTTTTAGTTGTTGATTTGTTATTTTTCAACATATCAAAGGAGAAATTGWCTTTTTTGGTACTATTTATGAATAGATSTGAGTGATTTTGAGTTGGTGGTGAGCATATTTYCCTTGATMTACGTGTTTTKCAGTTGGTTGAGAGTAGATCTGAGTCTTATTGAGTTGSTRGTGAGCATATTTGCCTTGATCTACGTGTTTTTCAGTTGGTTGAGAGTAKATCTGAGTCTTATTGGGTTGATGAGGTGGGTTGATGTTGTGGGGGGKGTTGGCRRGAAACCAGGTGTGGGTGGATCCYRATGCCCTCACCTCGGTCATGTTACACCTCCCTATCACYCGATCYARGTGAGCACTAAAGCATAATTGACTAGAATTTGTTTTTTAATTTTTTTAAAGTGCAATAATTTGACTACAGTTCATGAATCATGCATACTTCCAATCAATAACACTAAACTATTAAAGTAAATATTAGCTTATAATGGTCAATTAGATATTATACTTAGGCATTAATGAATTCAATTTGACTTTAGATTATTTGACGCTTTTATGTCTTATTTCACTGTATTTTGTTTCTCGAACTATCACACATTCATAAAGTGGATTAATTCAACTTGTTTGTAATCCTATATAAGAAAGCCTTTGCTTTCTCATTAAGTAATACAATACAGATAACTCTTTCGACTTATCTTGGTTTCTTTATGTGCTTTATTTCCCTAATATGGTATCAGAGTTTTGTTAGAGCCTCATAGTCTGTGACAGTGCAAAGACCTAGGGACTGCTATTGACAAAGATAGATCTATGGGACGCTAGCGTAGCACATCGAAGAACCAAAATAGTTTCATTGAAACCAAGTATTGTTTATTTTTATTTTTTTTTTAAGCAAGGTCAATTTTTTCATCCACCATATAACGATTTTCATTCGTTGTTTTCGGTTTCCATTCCTAGTAGTGCTACATAATAGTCGTGTGGAATAGTCTTACAGTGATACAGAATAGTTGTACGAAATCCATATGGAAATTTTTAGAAAATTTTTGTAAAAATTGATTTACGGCCCATATGATCTTATTTATCAGTTTTCTTAACAATATATACGAATTGGAAGCAAATTGAATCTATTTTTTTCATATATTAGTGTCCAGATCTGTAGGTTTGGAAGTTTTAGTTGTTGATTTGTTATTTTTCAACATATCAAAGAAGAAATTGACTTTTTTGGTACTATTTATGAATAGATCTGAGTGATTTTGAGTTGGTGGTGAACATATTTGCCTTGATCTACGTGTTTTTCAGTTGGTTGAGAGTAGATCTGAGTCTTATTGAGTTGGTGGTGAGCATATTTGCCTTGATCTACGTGTTTTTCAGTTGGTTGAGAGTAGATCTGAGTCTTATTGGGTTGATGAGGTGGGTTGATGTTGTGGGGGGTTGGCGGGAAACTAGGTGTGGGTGGATCTCGATGCCCTCACCTCGTTCATGTTACACCTCCCTATCACCCGATCCAGATGAGCACTAAAGCATAATTGACTAGAATTTGTTTTTTAATTTTTTTAAAGTGTAATAATTTGACTACAGTTCATGAATCATGCATACTTCCAATCAATAACACTAAACTATTAAAGTAAATATTAGCTTATAATGGTCAATTAGATATTATACTTAGACATTAATGAATTCAATTTGACTTTAGATTATTTGACGCTTTTATGTCTTATTTCACTTTATTTTGTTTCTCGAACTATCCCACATTCATAAAGTGGATTAATTCAACTTGCTTGTAATCCTAGATAAGAAAGCCTTTGCTTTCTCATTAAGTAATACAATACAGATAACTCTTTCGACTTATCTTGGTTTCTTTATGTGCTTTATTTCCCTAATATGGTATCATAGTTTCATTAGACCCTCATGGTCTGTGACAGTGTAAAGACCTAGGGATTGCTATCAACAAAGATAGATCTATGGGATGCTAGCGTAGCACATCGAAGAACCAAAATAGTTTCATTGAAACCAAGTATTGTTTTGTTTTTCTTTTTGAAGCAAGGTCAATTTTTTCATCCACCATATAACGATTTTCATTCGTTGTTTTCGGTTTCCATTCCTAGTAGTGCTACATAATAGTCGTGTGGAATAGTCACACAGTGATACGGAATAGTTGTACAAAATCCATATAGAAATTTTTAGAAAAGTGTCATAAAAATTGATTTACGGCCCATATGATTTTATTTATCAGCTTTCTTAACAATATATACGAATTGGAAGCAAATTGAATCTATTTTTTTCATATATTAGTGTCCAGATCTGTAGGTTTGGAAGTTTTAGTTGTTGATTTGTTATTTTTCAACATATCCAAGGAGAAATTGACTTTTTTGGTACTATTTATGAATAGATCTGAGTGATTTTGAGTTGGTGGTGAGCATATTTGCCTTGATCTACGTGTTTTTCAGTTGGTTGAGAGTAGATCTGAGTCTTATTGGGTTGGTGGTGAGCAGATTTGCCTAGATATGTGTGTTTTTGGGTTGTTTGTGTGCAAGTTTATTATTAATCTGCAAATTTTTCTTCATATTACTCTGTTCTTGGGTTATTTCTAACCTTCAGCTATGGCATCTTTATCCAACATCATGCTAGAAGGGAGTCAGAGGTTCGCATGCAAGAACTACAACACATGGAAGCATTAGATGTTGATCATTTTTTAGTACAGGTGCTTGGAAGACATTGTCCCTGGTAAAGTTACCTGACCTACAGTTGCGGGTAGAGACGGGGATAAGTATGATGAGAAAGATAGAAAATTTGTGATGCTAATTAAGTCGCTCGTAATAGATGAGATGCTTCCAAAGGTCCAGAAAGGTACATCTTCCTTAGTGATATGGAAACATTTGAAAGACTTGCATGAGACATCGGATAAGGGTAGAGCCTTCTTCCCAAAGAGCATGATATTTTCAATGATGATGAATGAACATGCATCCCTCCAGGAGTATTTTCTTGAGATCAAATATATTTGAGAACAATTGATGGCCATTGGTTGGAAGATGGAGGAGGAAGACATGGTGGAATCTCATTGAAAAGTTTACCACATGCTTACAAGCACTTTATTGAGACCTTGAACATCACTTCTACGAATGTTGACGTGAATTTTGATGAGCTTTGAAATAATCTCTTACAGTAGGGCAGATGGAAGAAACAATTTGGTAGTAGAAGTGAGACAGAGGGTTATGAGTGGGCCTTTGCTACTAAATTACAGGGAAAAGGAAAATGGGCCAAGACAAGACAGAGCAGTGGTGAGGATGTCACCAAGGATCAGAAGACCATCAAATACCATTAGTGGCAAGGAGGGCCATATGAAGAAGCATTGCAAAAAGAGGTTGGATGACCAGAAAACCAACTAGGGAGGGATTCAACAACGAGCTCATGTCACAGAGCATACATAGGAGGAGTCAACATTCTATGGATTTATGGCCACAACACAAGTGATCAATCTAGCTCAACTAATTGGTTCATTGATTCAAGTGCATCACATTATTTCACCAACAAGGACTGGTTGACAAAGTATATGCCTTGTACTTCCAAGGATTCAATGATATTCGGTGGTGGTGAGTATACAATCGTTAGGAAAGGAAATGTACATATTTCCTTTGGAGGAAAAATGCTAATATTTCACAATGTATACTACATGTCAGGTATGGAGCTTAATATGTTTTTCAGTAAGTCAGAGTATGCGGCACAACCCCCAACTAGATGTCAACTTTAGCAATCACAAGTGCTACATAGTTGACAAAGAGACCAAGAAGATTGTTTCTCTTGTGTCGAAGAGCACAAATTGTTCAGATTAGTGGATATTTGATAGGTCAGAGATCATTCACTAGTAGCCAAGAGTGCATCAGATATCAATACACTATGGTATCAGAGGTATGGGCACCTCAACTTGACCTATGTCTCTAAGTTGGCACAAGAGAATCTGGTAGATGGACTTCCAGACATTCAACAACAGATCTAGGGAGTTTGTGGAGCTTGCCATGCAGGGAAGCAACACAGATCACCATTTGATGATGGACAAGCAAGGAGAGCACAAAGAGTCCTTCAACTAGTTCAGGTGGGCATATGTGGACTAATGAAGACATCATCAATCACTTATGCCAGGTACTTCCTTTTGTTTGTTGATGATTATAGTAGGAAAATGTGGGTGTAATTTTTGAAACTGAAATCTAAATTGTTTAGTGAATTTCAAAAGTTCAAAGCCTTAGTCGAAAAAGAGTCAAGTTGTCACATTACCTCTCTTAGGTCTAATAATTGTGGCAAATTTTGTTCCAAAGAATTCAATAATTTTTTGCTAAACACAGGATTCAAAGAGAAAAAAGATGATGATCATAGGGTACAACGACAATCATAAAGCCTACATGTTGGTTGATAAACACCAATAAGGCGAGCTTTAATAGATATGTTGTTGATGAGGAAGTACCTTTCCACACTTCTCCCGAATTCAAAATTATTAAGCAACCAGTGGTGGATAAGGATTCAAGTGTCAAGCTTCAAGCAGCTCCACCTAAAGGAGGGGATATTTTGAGCAGGAAGGTTCTTCTAAGCCAATAATTTATGATGCAGATAACCCAAATCAACATTCATATGACACAGATATAGATGAGGATGATGAGAATGCCAAGAAGAGACCCAAGTGGTGGCACAAAATCATTATAGATGTTCGGATAGGTGAAATGATCAAGGGATGATCATTAAGAGGAAATAGAAAATTGAAACCAAACACGTTCAATTTTTCTCTGATGACCAATGTTCAAGAAATTTATGAGCCATAGTTGTTTGAGGAGGCGAAAGGGAGACCTGAATGGGAAAAGACCATGGCATCGAACATGAGAGTTTGATGAAAAGTTAGACTTGGGACCTCACAGTTCTTCCACCAGGGAAGAAACACATTCGTTGCAAATGTGTGTACAAGGTCAAGTACAAGGTAGATGGTACACTTGACAAGTACAAAGCATGTTTGGTTTCAAAAGGGTTCTCTTAGTGAGAAGGCAGTGACCATGAGGAGACCTTTTCTCCTACAACAAAGATGAGCACCATTCAACTTGTTCTAGCCATGGTCGCACAGTTTGGTTGGAAGGTCCATCAGATGGATGTGAAGAGTGCCTTCCTCAGTAACGATTTGCAGGAAGAGGTCTACATGTATCAATCACATGGTTTTCATGTTTGAGGGAATGGGCATCTAGTCTGTAGAGTGAAGAAGACTCTATATGGTCTGAAGCAGGCACCTAGGGCATGGTACATCAAGATTGATAGATACTTGGATGAACAAGGGTTCTAACATAGTTCTTTAGATTCCAATATGTATGCCAAAAGAATTGGTAATGGTATCATCCTTCTGTCCATATATGTAGATGATATCATTATTACATGTAGTGAGGAAAGTTCTATAGAACAAATCAAATCCAATATGAGAAAAACTTTTAACATGACTGATCTAGGCCTCCTACACTATTATTTAGGTGTAGAAGTTTGGAAAATATGTAGCAACATTTTTGTCTCACAAACAAAATATGCTAGGAGTTTGCTTGACGGGTTCATAATGACAAATTGTAAAATCTCGCCTACACCTATAGAGAAAGGGCTGAAATTTTCAGCCAAGACTGACTCTAAGGTAGTGAATGAGTCAATATACGTGCAACTAGTGGGTAGCTTGATATATCTTACATCCACTAGACCTGATTTGAGTTTCATTGTGAGCTTCATTTCTAGATTCATAACAGTGCCCAAGGTAGAGCACTGGATTGCAATGAAACGAATGTTGAGGTATGTGAAAGGGACACTTGACTTTGGCATTTTGTACAAAAAAAACAAATATCCTCGACTTTGTAGGTATATAGATTCAGATTGAACAAGTTTCTTCGATGATAGAAAATCCTCTTCTAGATATGTTTTCAGCCTTGGCATGGGTGCAGTCACATGGACCATTAAGAATCAACATGCAATAGCCTTTTCATCAACATAAGAAGAATATCGAGGAGGGGTGAAAGGATCATGTGAGGCAGTTTGACTTAGGAGGATGCTTTCATATATGTAGATACAACAAACAAAGCCAACACCCCTGTTATGTGACAATCAAGGGGTGATCAAACTTGCTAAGAATCCAGCGTTCCACGAGTGTACCAAACATGTTGAGGTATATTTCCACTTCATCAGACAACTTGTAGAGGATGGATCTATCAAGCTGCAGTACTATCCCACAGAGGACCAAACTACAAACATTCTCACCAAGTCTTTGGGCCCTAGAAAATATGTAAAATTATGGGATAAGCTTGGTGTAGTTAGTAGATTGACCATAAGGGAGGGTGTTAAAGTAAATATTAACTTATAATAGTCAATTATATATTAGACTTAGAGATTAATAAAGTCAATTTGACTTTATATTATTTTATAGTTTTATGTCTTAATTCACTTTATTGTGTTTTTTCAGTCTATCCCACATTTATAAAGTAGATTAACTCAACTAGCTTGTAATCCTATAAAGCTTTCGCTCTCTCATTAAGTAATACAATACAAGGAACTCTTTAAGCTATCTTGGTTTCTTTATGTACTTGATTTCCATAACATAAAAGATGAATGGTCTTCCCTCCATTTTGAAAAGGTAAGGCTTTCTTGATGAAATAAAAATATTAGAATTTTTAAATTTGTGTTTATTTGCTTTATGGTTTGTGTGAAAATGCTCAAAACAATTATGCAAATTACTCTCTAAGAAGGAAAGAGAGGGGCAATCATATTAAATTATATTTAAACAAATTGTCAGTTACGAGATTTAATAGAAAAGAAAATAAATACATTACTCGGAGAGAAAAATAAATTCAAATAGAATAATTTAGGCACATTATGATCAACCCTACAAGGATTTGGAGGAAAATGTGTTTTGTCATAGTATCAAGATATGCGATCAAATATGCAGCTTGTATTCAAATATTATCATAGTCTAAAGATACTAAGGACAATAATTACGAAACTCTATGTTGAGCTTCAACACAGGGGGGATTTTTCTTAGTAACAGTTGAAACAAAACGCAAAGAGGAACTTGTAAGGAAATAACATGGAATAATGTACACTAAGAAGATGAAGGTTTGGAATAATGTATACAAGATGAAGGAAATAACATGGAATAATTTAGGCACATTATGATCAACCCTACAAGGATTTGGAGGAAAATGTGTTTTGTCATAGTATCAAGATATGCGATCAAATATGCATCTTGTATTCAAATATTATCAGTGTAAAGATACTAAGGACAATAATTACGAAACTCTATGTTGAGCTTCAACACGGGGGGGGTTTTTCTTAGTAACAGTTGAAACAAAACGCAAAGAGGAACTTGTAAGGAAATAACATGGAATAATGTACACTAAGAAGATGAAGGTTTGGAAATAATTTAAAGCAACAACAAATATAACTTATAGGACAAATGGTAATACTTGGTGGAAAAATGTTCAAAATATTGAACTTTATTGTTAGTAATTTATAATATTTGACTAATGGTTGGGTGGTTGTAATTTTGACATGGCAATGTTG
>SNQJ01S0240942.1:0-10053 GCA_010110895.2 Picea sitchensis
TCGGCTTACCCATAACCGTGCTCTGGGTTTTCTCGGATTACCCTCAACCATGCACCAGGTTTTCTCGGATTACTTGTAACCATGTTTCATGCTCTGGGTTTTCTCGGATTACCCTCAACCATGCACCAGGTTTTCTTGGATTACCTGTAACCATGCTTTGGGTTTTCTCGGATTACCCTCAACCATGCACTAGGTTTTCTCGGATTACCTGTAACCATGCTTTGGGTTTTCTCGGATTACCCTCAACCATGCATCGGGTTTTCTCGGATTACCTGTAACCATGCTCTACATAGTGGTTTCTAGATTACCACGAACTTTTCACATTAAGGGGTATACAATAGGTCAGGTACATAGTATTCTCTAGGACCACTACATCAAAATATCCTAGTCTTTCTTTCAATTACATGTCTCACAAATAACATAACTATACACACCTTCAAACCAAAAATATCAGTAACAATACTTGTAAAATCATGACTCAATCACACTTCTCACAATCAATGCTCTGTGAGTCTGACGGAATGGGCACGTACACCTCACTTCGCTATAGCATCTCCATGGAATGGCGCGAACAACAACAAACTCCAACAATAGCAGCCTTACTCAGCAATTGCAGTTTGACTGGATCAACTTCACCATGCATAGTCTAGCAGTTTGTTTTTCAATCCTGTTCCGGTACCTACAAGAACTGATACCTGTAGTTTTGATGAAACACACTTCCATTTATCATTCTTTCTTGCTTCTTGGTTCTCCTCTCGTCTCCTCACGACACTTAAAATAGCAGTTAACGTAGAACGAAATCCTATGAAGTCATTGATGCCATCTCCAGACGAGTTCAAGGGAACGCGATCGTCCATTCTGTAGACTACTCTCGCCTGAGAAGGATACCACGTGACATCGGCGAACTCGTGATCCATACCAAATTGCAATATTATGTTCTCTAAATCTGAATCATTTTTCTCCATATTTGTGATGGAGCGCTTGAACATAGGCTGCAACTCTACCGTGACCTGAGAAATGGCGTTGAGAACTCCCAGAGAAACTTTGGCTGCATTGAGATCCTAGTCGGCGTCTGTGAGGCTTACAACTTTAGCGTAGCCCTCAGTTGGAGAGGTCGGAACGACTAATCTGATACCAACCACGTACTCGTGCACTGCGCTACCCTTACCGAAGAGGGAACTCCCGTGAGTTCCAGTGGCGACCATGCCGCCAACGGTGAGACCCAACCAGTAAGGAGAATGAGGCAATGCAAGCCCGACTTTGGCAGCGGAGTCGATGAGTTCCTTGAGAGGCAAAACGCTCTCCACATGCATTCTCATGCTCGATTCGTTCACCCAAATCACGCGTTTAAGATCCCGAGTGCTGATTATGAGACCTGAATCCCCACCTGGGCAGACCAGTTTGGGAATACTGTGAGAGTATCGGGTGACGACTCTCATCTTCTGTTTTTTTCTTGTGGCATTGGCAACCAAGGTAGGAAGCTCCTCTTCGGTTGAAGGAAAAACAATTTCTACAGCCCTGCAGGTGCTTCGATCCGGAAAGACCCCATGCGCGTTAGAGACAGTGCAATTGGTGGATCCGCTGGCGCAGATAACAACAGGACCCGGAGGACTACAACTCACACGGATTTCAATTTCCTTAATGCAAAATAGAAGAAGAAAGATACAATAACAACATCCAGGCCGTCGTTACAAAGTCGGCTGGCAGAGGCATTCTCCAAAGCAGCAGATGAAATTGCCGATTCAAATGTTGTGCTCCTCCTTCCCTCCCTGTGCGAGCCGACCCTCGTATCGAATTTCACGGGACGACGGAGGTTTTGAGCGCAGACACGAAGGGAAATTTGGATCGTTTCGTTTAAAAGCTTTGACAGGGGTTTGATCCCGAGACCTATTTCACGATGACAGACGACTCTCGTGCAATCTCCCTCGACACTTTGACGTCGGGTTCACCAGGATTGCTCCTCCTTTACTCCACGCAGGCTCCTCACTTCCAAGACAACACGAGGAAATCTCCACACGACAGCGAACTCTTCACGCAGGTAGCTTCCAATCTCTTCTCATAGCGCACCAATTCCTCACAGCCGACAGAGAACTTGCAGATACTCCAGATGATGCTTCACAGGATTCTTCACGCCAGTGATCTCGCTATCTCAGCCAATATGTCAGAGATTCGTCTCTCTCAAGATTCGCCAACACTCATAAATCTGATTATTCCTCTACTCTCCTCATGTGCCTGGGCACTCCGTGAGGGAGTCACGCCCAACCCTGATGCTCTGATACCATGTTAAAATGGGAGAGTAGAGTGATATAAACAGATATTCTATTGCTTACAATATTAATACAATGGACTCTATTATATAGAGTGTACAGGTTGTTATCAGATCTAACTTATTCTAAAGATAACTGTCGAGAGAATATCTCAGCCACACACCAAACTAGGATCTCACCAATCCAACTCTCTAACAAGCTCTTAATAATAGGATCACACAACTCAAGTAGATATGAACTCTACCTCTCAATACATTAGCTAGTATATTAGATAAGTAGGAATTATATATTCCAACAACCAGATTGAATTTATGCAATAACACTTAAAATTACTCACACACAACTGAATTATGCATTTCCAATCAAATTTTTCCCTGTCCAATTGAATTCCACATTGCCAATAAAATTTATCAACACTACATGCATAGCCTCTCAATCTTCAACACTACATACAAACTTACCATTTAACTTGGTGACTATTTTTTCCCATAGCTAGAGTTTGGCTTGGTTTCTACATCTTCTCTTCATCTTCAACTACTCCCACCACAAACATGCATAGTGTCTCCATCTTTAACACGTAATCTTAACTTTTTAGGGGTCTTCAAGTCTATGCCGATCAAAATATTTAGATGCATGCTTTTTATAGACTCTGTCATCCTTTCTAGACATGTATTTCTGGAAAATTCAGTCACCTCCATTTACATTTGATGTTTCTCCATGCTCTCTACCTCTTTTTGGCAATCTTATTTCTTTAAACAACTTTATGGCTTTAACATTTTCTACAACATTGCTAATTTCTTATCTTCAACTCATTCTATCTTAGTCAACATGTCAATCTCCACAACCTCTACCCAATTCTCTTCATTGTTGAAGTTGTATCTTTGCTTACAATGTCTACCCAATCTTACTACTAGAAGTATGCTTCACTCACTCATTGAGATGACTCTATCCACCATCACACCCTTGTTGTAGTCATCTACATATCTTCTTTTTCATTGTAATTGTTGTCTCCTAGAATTCCCCTTTTTTTTCATGGTAACTACCCAACTTTACTATTTTCCCAAAATTATCCCAAACCCTCACAATTCTACTTGTTGTGATACCACTTGATGCAAACCTAAACTCGTTGTTAGAGATATGCAACAAAAGTTCACATAAAACTTGCATGTAACTACCACTAACAACCCCATAGGAAAATGAAATGAAATTAAACCACATAAATTCATATACACAATTTTATCATTTGATTTGAACACAAAAGAAACACCTACATTTCATATTCAATATCTCAAGGAACTAAAAAAAACCTCAAATTTTATCACAAAATTCCATGCTTAAAGATTTTCCTATGTCAAAGCTATATGAAGTGACGACAAGCTTCCATTGTTTTGTACCTAAGTCATACATAATGACTTCTTTCTAACATTATATGTGACAACTCCCTAACCACACCTTCTTCAATAAAAAAAAATCCAATTAATAAAATTTTGGAGTCAGCCATTACAAACTATTAATTACTTTAACTCCCACACTCACAATGTCATCCGCCTACCATGTTCCAATTAATCTTCGATTCAATTCATCTTAAAGAATTTCATAATTTCACCACGAGCTATCCCTTTCTCACTATTGACAAATCTTAGTTGATGGAAATCCTCTCAAAAACACATTAATGAATTCACCAATTAAAAGGTGTGTTTCTTCATCTTTGAATTTTTTTTTAGAAATTTTCTTCATATATTAAAATTTGACCCCCAAAAAAAAAAAATACTACATCAAAATTATCAATAATTAATTGTGTCGATGACTAGAGTTCGTGGTAGTATCTAGAAACCCTACGCAATAAGCAAAGATAAACAAAAACAATTCTTAACCTATTCAACGAAGGAAAATGATGTAGATTGAACATTGTGCATGGTGTAAATGTCTCGTACTTTAACTTTCTCATGTAAACTTCCCCGAAGGTTCTCACATCTACGAGGTATCAAACTTATCAATAATTGTGTCGAGTAAAGTTCATGGTCGCATCTAAAAATCTTCTACATTAAGCAAACATAAACACAAAAAAACTCAATTCAAAGGCTTTTTGAAATTTAGAAGAAAAATCTTCCAAGTTATCAATAATTTAGAAGATAGTTTCTGACAGTACAAGGTATCAAAATTATCAATAATTATGTCGACGACTGGAGTTCATGGGCGCATCTAAAGATCTTCTGCAATAAGCAATGAGTTTATTGAAAGGCTTTTTGAAATTTATAAAAAAATGTTGATGCTTACAAGCTTTATTGAATTTGTAGTTTTAAATGTTGGGTTATAAATGTTTTTGTCGCTAAAGTATCCATCAAACAAACAGCCCTTTATCATTTACACCAAAACTTTACCAATACGAAAATTAGCAAAGGAAATCTATCCGTAACGGAAAAGTAACGGAAATCTATCCGTAACGGAAATTAGCAAAGGAAATCTATCCGTAACGGAAAAGTAAATCTCTCGGTTGAGGGCGGGAAAACCATAGTAGGACTTTTAGTAGGAACTTCACCAATCTGTAGTAGTATAGTCTAAATATTTTCAATTCACTCAATATATACATTCTTCTATGGAGTTCATTTCAGGGTCTTCGAATTCTGAGCCAAGGTATATTATCAATTCACTCAATATATACATTCTTCTGCAGTTCAAGCAACAATATTATTTACTAATGACTTGTTGGATTGTGTATATAATATCACATTAATGGGCGGACACACTCATGAGCCGCAGAGGTAACTAAGATAGAAGGCATCGATCAACTAGAATAGTATCGTAGCAAATGTTTGATGATGGGCCTTGGTTACTACGATGCTTTCAAAAACAAGAAACGACGTGATCTAGACTTTCACGCTAACGTCAAGAGGTTGGAAGTTGCAGGTTTGTGGGTTGAAATACTTGAAAATAGAAAGAAAGAATGAAATTGGCTTTTCTAAGGCTAGGCAATACCTCGAGGCCATCAGAGCAAAGTCACATTGCATTCATTTAATCAATGAGGAGTACATTATATATGATGACATTCATTTTAGACGGTTGGAACCATTATTTTGTTTCGAGGAGTATCCATTATTTCTAAGTCTCCTCTTTAATGGAGAAAGGATTGACATCCACACTTAACATCTCCCTAAACAGTTTAAATTTTATCTTTGCAAGAGACTTAGTGAAAATATCAACAACATTTTCACTAGTATTACAATACAATAAATAAATGTCATTAGAGTGCATCTTTTCTAGAACAAAATGAAACTGAGTATCAACATGTTTTGTTCTTGAATGGTAAACTGGATTATTTGCCAACTTGATTGAGCTATGGTTATCACATTTGATTATACTAGCTTTCATTTGTTCTTCTCCAACATCTTGAAGTAGTCTTCTCAACCAAACAACTTCACAAGTTGTTGCACACAATGCTTTATATTCTGCTTCAGTGGATGACAAAGATACAGTAGGTTGCTTCTTATTGTGCCATGAAACAATCCTGATCCAATGCCAAATGCATAACCTATAATAGGTCTTCAATCATCAAGATTGCAAGCCCAGAATCTGAGTAACTTGTCAACTCAACACCAAATGAATCAGTATATTTAACACCATAATCAATTGTGCCTTTGAGATACCTGAGTACCTCTTTTGCTACATTCCAATGGTTTTCTAGAGGTTTTTCCATAAACTGACTTAACACACTAACATAATATGCTATGTTAGGAATGGTTGTAGTGAGATAGTTCAAGCTTCCCACCATCTATTCGAACCATCATGTAAAGTTTCATGTTCCGCTGCATTGAAACATAAGAAACTTTACACTGATCCATTTTAAACTTCTTAAGTACTTCTCTCACATACAAAGTTTTGACCAACATTTCTCCAAACTTCAAGATCTAGGCAGTAATGTAACTCACCAAGATCTTTCATTCAAATATATATAACATCTGCTTCTTAATTCCACTAATCATTTTTTCTGAATTTCCTGTAATAATTAAATCACCAACATATAAGGAAATCAATACAACATGCCCCTTTTTATCAAACTTGGTATACAGATTTGGATAATTTTTGCTTTGCTCCTCTTAAAACCCTACTGAAGAAAGAAGGAATCTATCTTCTCATACCATGACGTAGCTGCATGTTTTAGTCCATACAATGCTTTATTTAATTTACACACTAAATGTTCTTCAACACTTTTCACAAACCCCTCTAGTTGAGTAAGGTAAACCTCCTCCTTTAACTCACCATTCAAAAAAGAAAATTTTACATCTAATTGGTGAAGCTTACATTGGTACTTTGTAGCTAATGCAATTAACAATCTTATAATATTTAATTTAGATACTGGTGCAAATGTTTCTACATAATCAATGCCTTCCTTGTGTGAATACCCTTTTTCCACCAATATAGCTTTATATTTATCTATACTATCATCTACTTTGAATTTAGGTTTGTCTATCAATTTACACCCTATGGAATTTTTATCTTTAGGCAATTCACTCAATTCTCAAGTTTTGTTTTTCATTATAGAGTCATATTCTTCCTCCATTTCTTTTCTCCACTCTCCATGTTCATTAGCTTCATTAAAACTCATGGGTTCTATGACATTTGAAATACTACTCATCAAGTAATAATCTTTATATTTTTCAGTTGGACGAACGTGTTGTGAATATCTTCTCAATTGGCTAGTGACTTCTTCTCCCTTTTGTGAAGATTTTTCTTCATTGCTAGATGTATCCATGTCGTTGGCTGCCTTTTCCTGCCGATGCTTCTCTTCTCTGACCTCTTCATCTTCAAGAAGTACATGCCATCCTTCATGACTTTTGTCTTCATTATTTCTTTTTGCCTTCTCATGGAAAATTACATCTCTACTTGCAAACACTTTGTGAGTAGATGTATCAAACAATTTATATGCTTTAAATTCTGAACAGTAGCCTATAAAAATATATTTGATAGCTTTAGCATCAAGCTTCTTCCTGTTCTCCTTTGGAATATGTTTAAAATCTTTACACACAAATATCCTCAAATTATTGTTGGTTTAGAATCATACAAGGCTTCAAAAGGAGTTTTATAATATAGACACCTTGTTTGACTTCTATTCTTTAAATAAAAAGAAGTGCTAATGGCCTCAGCTCAAAAATCATTTGAGAGATTCTTCCCTTTCATCATACTTTGTGCACACTCCACCATAGTTCAGTTTTTTCCGTTTTGCAACTTCGTTCTGATGTGCAGTGTGGGGTACTGTAAATTCTTGGACTATTCCATGATCTTTGCAATACTTTATAAAGTTCCCAAATCTGTACTCTCCCCCTTGATCTAAGCGGAGGATTTTGATGGACTTTTCTGTTTTCTTCTCCACCATGTTTTTAAATTCCTTGAAGTATTCAAGAACGTCACTCTTTTTTCTAAGGAAATAAACCCATGTGTATCTTGTCCAATCATCAATAAATAACAAAAAATAATAAGCACCACCTAAGGACCTTGTTTGCATTGGTCCACAAACATCAATATGTATAAGTTCTAATACCTCTTTCTTTCTCCTATCAGAATTAGAGGGGAATTCATCTTTGTGCATCTTTCCTAATGCATAACCTTCACAAGCAACATATTCATTCTTCAACATAGGGAGTCCCTCAACCATACTTAGTTTTTGTAATAACAACAAATCATGATAATTAATGTGACCATACCTTTGGTGCCAAAGAGTTTCTATATGCATAGTTGCAGAAGTCAATGCTTAATGATTCTTGTTGGTGATATCAAGTTTGTATAGACCTCCAACTCCGGCTCCTGAGGAAACAGTTATGTAATGATAACACAAGTCCTTCACTATACAATGTGTCTTGAAGAATTCAACCTTTAAATTCTGATCTGTAATTGTGGACACATAAATCAAGTTTTTTTTTTTTTTATCTCAGGGACATACAGAACATTGCGAATGTGTCTGACAGTATCATTCAGAAGTGTTACTGGAATATCTCCATATCCTTTATTTGATAGGAAAGATCATCTACAAGATAAATATGGGTAGCATTATGTGCTTCTTTAAAGTTTATATACCAATTCTTGTTATGTGTCATGTGAATCGAAGATCCAGAATCAACAAACCATGCGTCAACATCATCAGTTTCAGCACACAATGCAACATTAGACACAAACAATCTGAAATCTTTTGAATCAAAATTCGGGTTTTCTTATGAAAAATGTCATGAATGCTTTCTATTTTTATGCCTAGACTCATTGTTTTTCTTCTTATAACATTCTCTGGCAAGATGCCCAGTCCTACCACAATAGAAACACTTAGGTTTGTTTCTATTAGATGGAATACCTTGATTTTGATTTGGCAATGACATCCTCTGAAATGAACTTCTTCCTCTGCCTTCTTCTCCTGGTTTCCCTTTAGGGAATCTCTTCTTTGTCCATAGTGCTAATTCTGAATTCTGAGGCTTCAAATTCGGCTTCAAATTCGTGCACCTCTCTTCTTCTTGTACCAATGTTCCTGTCAATTCCTCAAAGGTAGGAGATTTCTCTCTTGCTGCAAGGCCTGTTATAAACATTTGATAGTCCTCTAGCATTCCATTTAGGGGAATTGTGACAAGATCAATGTTTGACCCTTTTTCTCCTATATCTCCCAATTTGTCTTTCATGTCTTTAATTCGCCCAAGAAAATTACTAACAAAATCATTTATATCCATTTTAATACTTATCAATTTACTCTTCATAAAAAGAATATGATTTGTATTATTTGTCTCATACAAATATTTATGTGCTTTCGAGGTTTGTTTAAAAGTCTTATCATCTCGAATGCGAGGAATTATATTATCTTTCACAGACATTTGTAATAATACCTTGTTTTTGTTCTCTCGTTTATCCCAATCTTTTATTGTTGCCGTTATCGCACCTACAAACGCATCAAGTCACGCTTCATACCCTTTCGCGATCACCCATACACCATAACCTTCCATCAAGGTCTTCATTTCGAATTTCCAATTGACGAAATTCGGGCCATCCAATTTATTCTTCAATGAGATAAGTTTCTCCAAGTGGATTCTCCATCTCTACAAACTCCTTTATGCTACAAATTCCTCTCCAAGGAAACGATCATGTGCCAACAGTGGAAACAAGCATAGAAAATGGTGCGGCCTCTCAAACCTAACTTAGAGGTGTTGACAACAAAAACACTGATGGCTCCATTCCAGAAATATTGGAGAAGGACAGGTTCAAGCGGGGGAGAGATATATATTTTTTTCACTACCCAGAATGGAATTTCAAATAGGGACTGCAAAAGGATGTCATATTTTTATCCGTGTTTTTTGTTTGTTTCTGAAATCAAAGCAACTAGCATGCACAAATGCTCGATACAAGACAAAATATGTGAACATGAACATAAATGGTGCACCTTGAATGAATGATCTCTCTTGATTTGTTGGAGAAAGTATCAAAACATCTGAAGCTCCTAAAACATTTAGAACATTATGATTTTATTAATACAAATTATCACACCTTGTTGTACACTCCTTTTATGAGGGCAAGTTATAAAGGTGGGGAAGCTGGAGGTATCGGCTCCGACTCTGTTGTACTAGCGGGTCTCGATCTTGGTGTACAGGGCCGCGGTACTCGTCTCCCCCAAACTCTCTCTTTCGTGGTCAGGCTCCACATGATTATTCCTTACTGACCATGAATATTCTATGTGAGCTTGACCCTTCCCTTTATGGCTGCGAGAAAATGCAGGCTTTCAAATGCTCCTCGTTTATATTTTGTTATTTACAAGATCATC
>SNQJ01S0240943.1:8927-20096 GCA_010110895.2 Picea sitchensis
ATGGTTGAGATTATTTCGCGATTTTGCATATCGCAAATTTGAGAAGTTAGGGAACCCCGTTCCTTTGAATTTCCAATCAGCGACGTGACTATCTTCCGCCACGCGTCCTCTTGATCAAGGGTCCACAACTATCCCCGATGGACAGCCAGGATTCCTTCATAGTTTTGGGGAGTTGGATGACTCTTGGACTTAGCCGCCTTGTAGCTTCACCATATCTAATGGATATTGAGCCTTCATATATACCCCAGATCCTACAGCCCAGATATTCTCGCGATTTTTCCACTTCACAATTTCGCTGCTTCGCGATTTTGTCCACCTTCGCGATTTCACTGCTTCGCGATTTCGTCCACCTTGTGATTTTGTCACTTTGCGATTTCGCCACTTCGGTGGTGAAGTGGGTATCCAAAATTCTAAAATGGAGTTTACTCTTCCATTATCACTGCGTTGTTGATCATGTTGATCTTTACCATCACTGTTCTTGCCATCAATGACAAGCTTACTCCCAAATGTAAACCTTCCAACACTACTGGTTCTTCTGGTTGAATTGTTGCGGTCACAATAGTAGAAGTAGGGTATGTGTTCATGATCTGTCTGTTTTCAATCATTTCTAGATCAAATTTTGAATGAGAGTTTAGCTCCTTGTCTTTGACCTCGACCACCAATGATTGTTTCGAGCGAAATTCATCGGTGTTGTGCCAGGGGATTTTGTGGAAGTCGCACCACTTCCCAATGTCATTATTCGTCTTTCCTTTCCCCTTCTTTTCCCATTTATTAGACTGGTTGTTGGAAGGATTTTGGTTAGGACCATCTTTACCATTCTTTGGTTGTTGCGTATTTGCAGACCCGAACTCCCATTTTTTCTGGTGCATAATACTTTTCTTGATTTTAAAAGCATATTGATAGGAAGATCCCAATGATGAGATGTTTAGGAAATCCATTTTGGTTTGTATGTACCTATGCAGATCCCCATGGTGTTTTAGAACTAGATGTCACTTAGAGTATTTGATACCCAGCTTAGTGTTCAAATTATGGAATCCATTTGTGAACTCTGGCACCATTTGGCTCTTCTCTTGCTGTAGTGTGGTCCATCTCATGTACTGGTCTTCATAGTTATCAATAGGGTATTATTGTTCCTTGACCACATCCACAAAATTATCCCAAGTGGACTCAGCCCCATATATTCCATATATCTCTGTGGAAATTTTCTCCCATTAAGTTTCCCACCAATGTTTGACATGGGGGAGATCCTTGAGGAGTGCGAAGGTGATCTTTTGTCTCTCGAAAAAATCGTGAATAGAGAAATAAACTTCTATAAGATTGAACCATTTTTCTAAGGAATCTGCATCTATCTAACCTTCAAATATGGGAATATAAAAATTAACTTGTACCTTGAAGGGAGAGGTTCCTCCAAAGTGGTCTCTTGATGAAGATGTGCCTTTTTCTAACGATAGACATTAGAGGATCTGGGAAAATTCTCCATCATTTCATCCCTCTTTCATGCGAGATATTTCTCAAGAAACATGTTAATAGAATATTTTTCTACGCGGTTTTTTTTTTTTTCCATAGAGGGTTTCTTGGGCATGCGAGAGCGATTTTCCTCAAGAGAGACAATATTGAGACCAACCTTTCCATACTTGGACCTCGTCGGGGACATGCACTGAAAAATGATCAAGAGCATCCTACTCTGATACCACTGGTCTAGATTATTTTTGGAATGAAATGAAAGTAGAGATATTACAATTAAATACACATAAAAATTGACAGAAACTGAGAAATACAACAATACATGATTTCTATTAATGAAAGAAATCTACAAAGACTGTAAAAATATAGAGTGCAAGACTCACTAGAGTGGTGGCGTCTTTATCTCTGTGAAGATATGTGACAACTACACTTATTCACAATAATATGATTAGAATGAGGATCTGAAGGCCTTTTATGATAAAACTAAATGCCAAAACCATATACAACCAAAAACCTAACCCTAGGAAATGAAACGCCAAAAGTCATGTGGGCCCCGTTGGGGTAAGTTAGTATATTAACTTCTCGAGGTCATAATGTTTCCATACGATATTTGTTTTAGGTGCATGATAGCCTGTTGGAAAGGTATTTTTGAGAAATATGCATTATGTTTTCAAACTCTGACTCCGTCTGCAATTTAATTATAGCAAGCCAAGAAAACATTGTTTAGAGCCCCAAAATGGACCTAGAAGTACATAAAGATGTATGGACATGAAAACTTCCAAAATAATCTAGTTGGAATAGGTGGGTGACCACCAATATCCACCTAGATGTTTCATAGGGATTTAGGACAACCTCATAAATGTAGAACCCACAATTACAAGGAAATGTCCCCATTACAGAGAAGCGCGATGAACTGAAAATTGTCAACATGAGCAAGTTGGAATTTGGAACAGGTGGGTGGCCATCAATATCCACCTAGGTCAATTCTCGCCCCTTAGGAAGCAATGGTATTCATTACATTGAGTGATCAGTGAAGAGGCTAAAGCATTTTCTGAATCTGAATCTTGGTGAGTTGCATGCCTTGTTGGAGAAGTTGCATTGTTTGGTCTATGGAAGTTTTTCATGAACCTATTTCTCATGGGATTGAATTTGTTCCACCAACCTGTTGTCTCTGGGCTTGACGAGGAATTGTGTAGGAATCATTGTAGGTGAATAAACAATATATTTTTCTCTTTTGCAATCTAATTTTGATGGATATAAGGTGTTGAGGTTGCAGTTGTTGTAGTGCCCTACAATGCATCCTTTGAACAGGCTGTGAAGAGGATGAATTTTGCAGTATGAGAGAATACCTTGCAACACTATTTTGGTGGAACAATAGTCAAAAATACCTCTGGTGTCCTGTAGAGTTGATCCCCAGAGTAATATTGATAGTACGAGGTTGAGACTCATAAACAACATGATGTTTCCACATATATGGTTGGCCCTAAACAACATCACAAACATCAAGAGGGGAAACATCACACACTACCTCATCCTTGAAGGGTTGGATTCTATAGGACAAGCATAACTGTTGGATGACACAGAGATTTTGTCCCTGGTGAAGCCACCTAATGTTGTATGGTTCTAGGTGTGGTGTTTCGAAAAAATCCATTTGTTTGGCGATCTCATATGATATGAGGTTATTATGGCTACCACTATCAACAATGAAATTCAACAGGGCCCCTTTCACCCATATCTGTGAATGGAAAAGGTGATCCCCCTCTTCAGGATCTAATGGTTCTTCTAGTTGAATTGTTGCGATAATGACACTAGTAGTAGGGTCTGTGTTAATGATCTGTTTATTTTCAATATTTTTTAGTTCAGATTTTGAATTAGGGTTTGGTTCCTTGTCTTTGAACTTGGCCACCAATGATTGTTTTGAGCGACATTCATCAATGTTGTGCCATAGGATTTTTTGGAAGTCACACAACTTTTTAGTGTCATTCTTCATCTTTCCTTTACCCTTGTTTTCCTATGTCTTGGACTAGTTGTTGAAAGGATGTTGGTTAGGTCCATCTTTACCATTCTTTGGTTGTTGCGGATTTGCAGACCCAAACTCCCATTTGGTCTAGTTCCTAAATGTTTTCTCAATTTTGATAGCATATCAATAGGCAACTCCCAATGATGAGATGTTTAGGAAATCCATTTCAGTTTGGTTGTACCTATGCAGAGCCCCATGGTATTTCAAAACCATATGCCACTTAGATTATTTGATACCTAGCTTGGTACACAAGGTATGGAAATCATTTGTGAACTCTGACACTGTTTGGCTCTTTTCTTGCTGCAATGTAGTCCATCTCATGTACTTGTCTTCATAGTTATCAACATAGTAGTATTTTTCTTTGAATGCATCCACAAAAAAATCCCAAGTGGGATCGGCCCTATATATTACAAATTCTTCTGTGGAAATTTTCTCCCAGTAAATTTCCCACCAATGTTTGACATGGGGGAGAGCCTTGAGGAGTGAAAAAGTGATCATTTCCCTTTCAAAAAAATTGTGAACAGAGAAATAAAATTATAGAAGATTCAATCATTTTTCTAAGGCATCTACATCTATATAACCTTCGAATATGTGAATATCAAAATTAACTTGTACCTTGAAGGGAGAGGTTCCTCCAAAGTGGCTGCTTGATGAAGATGTTCTTGTTGCTAATGACAGGAACTGAAGGATGTGNATTACAAATTCTTCTGTGGAAATTTTCTCCCAGTAAATTTCCCACCAATGTTTGACATGGGGGAGAGCCTTGAGGAGTGAAAAAGTGATCATTTCCCTTTCAAAAAAATTGTGAACAGAGAAATAAAATTATAGAAGATTCAACCATTTTTCTAAGGCATCTACATCTATATAACCTTCGAATATGTGAATATCAAAATTAACTTGTACCTTGAAGGGAGAGGTTCCTCCAAAGTGGCTGCTTGATGAAGATGTTCTTGTTGCTAATGACAGGAACTGAAGGATGTGGGAAAAATTCTCCATCATTTTTTCCCTTTGTCACGCGAGAGCTTGCTCAAGAAACAGGTTAATAGAATCTTCTTCTCTCCCATTTTTATTTTCTACCACCATAGAGGGTTTCTTGGGTGTTCCAAAGTGATTTACCTTAAGAGAGACAAGCTTGAGACCCAACTTGTTGTACTCGGACCTCTTTAGGGACGTGTACTGAAAAACGATCAAGAGAAGCTTGCTCTAATACCAATGATCCTTATTATTTTTGGAAGGAAATGAATGTATATATGTTACAATGAAATACACAAAACGATTGACAAAAATAGAGAAATACAACAACACATGATTTCTATTAATGAAAGAAATGTATAGAAACTGTAAAAATACAGAGTTCAAGACTCGCTAGAATGGTGGTAGCTTTATCTTTGAGAATAGATATGAGGGATATGATCATTCACAAGAAGATGATTACAATGAGGATCTGAAGGCCTTTTTATGATAAATATTAATTCCAAAACCCTAGACATCCAAAAGCCTAACCCTAGGAGATGAAACACCAAAATTCATGTGGGCCCCATTTGGGCAAGTTAGTACATTAACTTCCTAGGGTCATAACATGTGCATACGATCTCCGTTTTAGGTGCATGATAGCCCATTGGAAAGGAAATTTCTAGAACTATGCATTATGCTATCAAAATTTGACTCTGTCTACATTTTAACTATGGAAAGCCAAGAAAACACTATTTAGAGCCCCAAAATGACCCTAGAAGTACAAAAAGATGTATTGAAATGAAAACTTCCAAAATAAGCCAGCTGGAATAGGTGGGTTGAAACCAATATCCACCTAGATGTTGTGAATGTATATAGGAAAAACCTATAAGTGCATAACCCACAATTACAAAGAAATTTCCCCATTACAGAGAAATGTGTTGAACTGAAAACATTCAAGATGAGCCAGTTGGAATTTGGAACAGGTGGGTGGCCACCAATATCCACCTGGATCACTAACAAAACCATTTTTAATACATTAAAACCACTCCACTGAGACCAATGAAGTGATGTTAGTTATTTCATTGATCCCAATGTGACCTCTTGATTTACCCTTGTGTGATAAGGGCCTCCCAGGATAGAGATGTGGCAATTGAATTTATCTCCCTAACACAGGATCCAATGTTTGTTTCACAACTTTGGATAGGTTTCATCACCACCTATTCCAAATATCTACACCTAATCTAATGGTAGTATGCTACCACATAAAAACAATATTAAAGGAATTTTAATAGTGCTTAGTTTTAAGGGCTATTATTTTACTCAAAATGATACAGAAGTGAAATTGATGATGTTTGACCTTGACTCAAAATATCATGCAATAACTTATTAAATGAAAATTTCCGACGATGAATCCTAATTACATGAGATAGATAAGGTACTTTTATTTTGAAAGGAAAAACTAAAAATGCAATTCTTTTCAGGAAGGATCCCAATATTTTCACAAAACAATCAATGACTTAATGATTCTAATTCATCCTAAAAGTCTAAATGTATAAATGTTTTCTTGTTGATATTAAAATGCAAATGAAAGTAATTCCATTTAAGTTCTTTCTTTTTTAATGAATATGAAAGTTTGTAATGAAAGAAGAAAAAAATTCTTCAAAGGAAAGAATGCATCCACAAATCAAGACACAACAACAAGATACAATAACTTCCACAATGATATTTCCAAAGCAACAAAGATATTCCAAATGCAAAGAAAAAGATAGAAGATCTTAATTTTTTAAAATAAAATCCTCAAAAAACAAAGTTTGAGAAAACCATTCAATAAAACACTTTGAAAAAAGAAATTAAGAGCCAACTAAGAGACACTCAAAGACCAAACTAAGAGAATATACCTCTTTCAGATATAGGGAAACAATTACCAAAGATAAATCCAAGCAATCATGAATTAATTGAAACAATGATAAAAAATAAAGTGTAAGACGACTAAGAAGATTGTAAGTCAAACCTAATATTCACATCAAAGGTCATATTTGAGACATGGGTAGGAAAAATTCAATAAAACCTTGATTTTCCAAAACGTTTTGTAGTCTACTGTGGTACACAGAGTGAAAAGACTATCGCAAGTTGCAGGCTATGAACAGTGTGACAATGTCACACTGGTTAACAAAGTTAGGGTGCGACAATCAAGAAAAGCTTCAAAAAATTTAAAAGAACAAGATTTCAAGTGGATTTTAGGGTTGACTAATTACACAGTGTTAGGTGAAGACTCAGAGATCTAAAGCAATGCAAGGTATCAAGGATAAGAGAACAAATCTAAAGGAAATGTCCCCATTATGGTCGCCAATTTCGTTACCGGACATATCAGTCTGTGCAGACACAAAATGATCTACCTAGACTTGGGAACGAAGACTAGAACAAAACGGTTGGAACGTAGAACTTTTTCTAGGTTAACATAATCAGGTTACCAAATAGTGAAATATTCATACCTTGTAATTTATGGTTTCCAACGCTAGTTGTATGTTCCATGTGCTTTGTCATGACGCTTATGTATGAGAACCTGCAAGAAACCCAAACCAACAAAGGTGAAAGAAACAAGTACAATTTGATGTAACCTATGCAATTGATTAAGGAGAGATGAAACAAATATAATCAAATAAATACAACCTCTATGGGAAATAAAATATATTATTGTATTAATGATAAATGAAAATAGATTACAACCAAAGATGAGTTGATGTTGTGAATATCCTTCCAACAATCTCATTGCTCCAATACCCACAATGCATCCATGAAATCCAACACCTTCAACTGACTCCTTAAGCTAGGATCGAATTCCTCAAAGCCAAAGAATTACTAACAATCCTCCAATTACAAACCRGCAGAAAAGATATCAATCATCCACTATTTTATATTATCCTTTCCTCATGAGAGAAGCCTCATTTTATATATTGAATAGGACAAGGGTGAGGAGGTTAGGATGAGATGTTAGCATCCCCCAAGATCAGGAGTACAAGTGAGATTCAAATTGATCGGATAACTCCTCATCTCAAATATCCTCTTCTAGAATCTTCTCGAAATCAATTGTTTTATCCCATTTTAAGCAATGTCACACCCTCAACTTGAGACACTGTTACACCCTAAAGTGGTGAAACATGTGACACTTTAGGGTGTCACACCCTGCAGTGATGCAAGCCATGACACTCTCTTAAATTAAGGCTTTAAAGGCTCTAACAACATTTTTAACCCATTTTGCATGCTTTCCTTCTCTCAAAGTAAGGTTATTCTTCATTAATTATAGCTTGTAACACCAAGCCTCAAGTATTCACTATAACATGTAACCAAACCATACACCAAGATAGCCAATAATGCTTCTAATCAATGTAGTATAAAATCACCAAGATGTATCATATCACATACTATCATAACCATGCATGTATCATAACACCATAACCATAATCCTTAAAACTTACCTTTGATCCTATAGTTGACCTGCTAGACTGTAAACTAACTTGTAACTCTTCCATAGTCCTCAATAACCTGGTACCAAAATCCCTTCACAACCTTTGACAAGTCCTTTTACATATACATGACCTGCACTTCTACATCTTGTAGATATCCATGCATTTTTCCACTACAACCCATGTATATCCTCTCCTTGCTAACCTACAACTCACAGATACCTCAAAAACTAGAGTTTGCTACAACCCCAAGAATTTCTCCTTTGACCCTCCTTTTCTACCTCAAAAAAATGACATCACAACCTTAGAAAAAGATCATCAGTTCACAAGATATATAGTCAATGAATAAGTGTGTGAATGTACTTTTGAATGACTCCTTGAGGTTTTTATATACTTTTTCATAGTAACCTCTATCCTTACTTTAAGGCCTTATTGTTGAAACTACTTTACCCTTTGACTAAGACTTGTAACCAACTAAGGATTTGTGACCATTCTTTGGGGCTTCCGAATTCACAAGGCCATATCTCCTTGACCGTGAGGAACCATGTGGTGTACCACATATCACTAGAAACTACATGACAAGGACTATCAATATATGAGTGTCTTACCTGCAATTTCATTTTCCTTCATGTCAATATCCTTAACCAACTTTGGGTCCCATAACCATACCTCCGGGGATACATGTAGACTGCATCAAATGCACCCAACCAACTTATCATCAATCTTTATCATACAAATTTCAATCAAATATCCAACATCTCATCCACATCTTTGGGCCTCTCTAAGGGTTGACATCAATCTTTAATGGTTTCCATAAATCTTTAATATCACTCTCCCAGGGTTCACATCAATAACAACCAACTATCCAAACGAACTTTCCAACAATGAATATGCTCTCTTATGCCATTTCCATCACTTTCAACATTCCCTATCCCAATAGAGGAAGCCTATGTGAAGTTTCAATAGGTCATCTGCAATGGCATGATGGGAAACACATTTTTCCATTTGGTCAACCCAACTAGTTAGATCTAACTCATCAAACTTATTCAAATCAACTTCGAAAATTGAGGCATCAACTTGTGGGTTTGGTTGGAAAAGGAGAAGTCATTTTGTATACCTTCTTCCTTCTCAATTTTCCTAGTCTTATGTGATCCTTCATCAAATTGTTAGGGTCCTAACCTGCACATAGGTAGAACAATATATTCGGATGTAATAAAGGTCAATATTAATAAGGCCTTTCAATAAAATAGAATAAGGTAGATGTAAGAATACCTAATAGAAGCTTCTGATTCTAGAAGGATCTTTTTCTAGATGCTTCTTTTTAGTATTAATAGGATTCGAGGGTATGAGAACCCTAGCTTGGATATTATTGTAATAGAGCTTTGTTCAACTGGAGGTTGCCCCCTCAAAGAGGCCTGTGAACATTGCTTTCAGATTCAAAGTGTTATTTTTGTTGTTATTCTTATATCATTTCAGTGTTATTATGGTGAATGCTCTGGTTATATTGTTGTTATTCTGCCATTACTAGCATTGTATTTCAGTTCTGCATACATTTTATATCTGGTATATTACAAGTGGTATCAGAGCACTTGCCTCAGCAGAAAGTGTGGGTTAAATGTTTTTCAGGATAGAGACATATTTCGACGTCTTTAAACCACAGAAATCTGTTGTTACGCGCATAAACCCGCGGTTGAGGGATTCATACATGCAGGAAATACAAGTGGTACTTAAGCGCACATCTGTTGGCCACCCTTGTAACCCCTGTTGGTATCCCTTCGAGTGGTAGCACATTAGACAACACCTATGTACGGATTGACCTAGATTGCCTGAAGCACTCTTTAGATAAACCGACCGGCCACCTCACTGCTATAGTGTCACCAAGAACAACACTCGGGAATATACTCTGTAGTACCTGGGTAGTCAGGTAGTATGGCTAAGGGTACAATCTATCCTCCTTAGTTAGTGCCCTGATATATTGGGCTGAGTACTACTGTTGGACCCAGCACATATATCAGAGAGCTATAGCATAGGGAAAACCCTTGTTTGTAGAACCCTTGAATACCTAACCCTTGGGGGACAGAAACATAAATAAATTAAAACAAACAAGATCTATTGCCGCACAACTGTGTTTGGGTTGCCAAATAAATATACATTTCTTTCTGGTTAATCATTTGGGCATTTCCTCTCTGCAGTATTCTTCAGATCAGAGTATAACTCTGCAAAAAAAAGAAAAAATTCCATTATTTGAGACCTATTCCATTGGATTCATCTCTTCCCCCTTATCACATTCATCCATGTCATTTTTTCGGCCAAAATGTTTTACCCCGCTCTCCCCTTTTCAATTTCCTCATCCTCATGGCCCATACTCATAGCTAAGACTTGGAAGATCGCTTCAACACCTTACAATCTGGTCTCATTGAGACCCAACAAGAAGTGAAACAACTCAGTCCCAATGTTGTTGCCATCAATACAACCATGCAGTCCTCAATGGGGGAAATCAAATAAGACCTCACCACCCAACTTGAATCATTATTTTCGGCACTCTGCGCCAAACTGCATATCCCTACAGATAACCCTTCCTCTTCCTCACCTCCACATACTGAAGGTGGCCATTTCTCTCATTCCCATACCTTGCAGAACCATCACTTTCAACGTGACCTACACCTTTCACGGGTGGATGTGACCAAATTTGATGGATCAGACCCCACTAGTTGGCTAACCCAAAAGGAGCATTACTTCTCTTTATATGGCATTACATATGACTTGGCCAAAATCTGGTATGGTGTTCTCCATCTAGATCAAGAACATTGGCAATGGTGGCAATGGAGAAAAAGTTCTCGTCAAGGGTATATTTCTTGGACACACTTTGTGGCAGAGCTTGATGAACGCTTTGACACTGACACCAACCATTTGGGTTGTTTGACAAAGATGAAACAATTAGGAACAGTGGAAAACTTTATAGCCGCCTTTGAGCACCTGGCTTTTAGAATAGAGGGCATGTCTGATGCCTTTTTCCAAGAGTGTTTTATCAGCAGCCTCAAGGATGAAATTCAGGCCCATGTTCTCATGGCTCAGCCTGAGAGTTGGGTGGAGGCTTCCAAAAGAGCTAAAGAATCACAACAGTTTGTATCTGCTCAAAACTACAAACCCTCCTTTATCCCTCACCCTAAACCAGTAAATCCCACTACTCCTTCTGCTCCATTAAAGATCCAAAAATTAACCAGGGCTGAAATGGTTGAACGCTAACTCAAAGGCCTTTGTTATAAT
>SNQJ01S0240946.1:0-13504 GCA_010110895.2 Picea sitchensis
GAACAAAACGAAGACATCCAGGTCAGGATTTCAGCAAACAAGTTGAACGGTCACATTTTTGGAAATCGAGTACCTTTGCCAAGATGAACAGAAGCCGGAACCTGCACTATGAAGTAGGCACACCTGCATATGGCCAACAAGGTAAACATTTTAAAAGTTACAGAGTAAAATCTTGACTTATACACTCGAAAAGGAATAATGATAACCATAGCGATCGGATCACTTAACTTAGGGCCGAAACGCCACATCATCCTGTTGCCATGATTTGCTTTGTAGTCAACTCAGATGGAGGGGAGAAGAGTCAGGAAGCTCTTGGTAAGTACCCTCACCACAGGAAGAGCCCCACCATTAATACATAGAAAACCTTTTATACCGAATGTCAAATATTTTCCTTGACAAAATACAATAGTAGTGCGAATTCAAACAAGAAACCTTTTGATAAAAACCCTTGATGAACAAATCGAGGAATGTAAAGATTGGTATCATACTTTTCACCAATAAAGGCCCTCATGGATAATATCCTAACACTATCGAGATATAAATTACCGGTAGGCCACTATCTTTCAGAAAATATTATGCACCAGTCACAAAGGAGAAATTTATATATATATATATATATATATATATATATTGAGAACCCACTTACACCCTTTAGTTCCTGGAGCACGATGAAGGTGTAAACTATTCGGAACTACTCTGAGTCACTCCATATTATAGTTTCTAAGTATAGGTTAAACAAAGTATTAAACCGAAAATAGACCCATGGGACACACACAATGAACTCGAAGTATAGTTTCTCAAAAGTGGAGGTTTTGCGACTCATGGTTATAGTAAGAAAACCTTTTTACTGTCACTACTAAAATAAAAAGAACGCTTAGACTCTATGGGAGTAAGGAAAGTCTGTAACCCACAGAAAAGTGTACAGGAAACAAATTCTTCTTGTCTTCAACCAAAAACAATAAACTCTGTTCGAATCCGAAATACTACAGTCCCTTAGAGAAAACTTACCAGGCATTACTGTCGATTGCACCAAGGGTTTCTCACGAAGGTGGTAGACGTTTTCCCTGTGGAATTTTCATAATACAGAGCCCTTCCCTTCAAAGGCACAAGGGAGAAATGAAACCGCCAAAACCTAAGAGGAATGATTATACTCTTTACAGCATGGGAAGTACAAGACCTTACACTAGGGAAAGCTGGCGTATCAGATTGAGATGAGTAGGAGGAAGAGACATCGGGGTTGCGGATTGTAGGACCCTTAATTAATTTCCCTGGATAGAGTTTTAAACTCCTCCTAAAAGGTACATCCGCCACCCTAAATCTAGGAGATATGAAGTAAACCAACAGTAAAACTATGACTGTCCAATGAACTAGTCGGCTGCCAAACCATGAAGTTGTCATTTCATTACTCCGGCAAGCAGAGGATGGTTAGTTATATTCAGTTGTGTGGAGAATGATGTGAACAGGATCATGTTCAGTTCGTTATGGGAAGGACAAGCTGTAACATAACGAAAGTAGAACCATCAAAGGAAAACACTTGGAAACATTTCCTAAAACATTTATTAACCTCCTTAAAAACCTTTCGTGTCATGACTTGAAGACTGATGTTGACACAGTTAGGTAGTGCATGAGCATTTAAAATCGAGACATAATTTCATGCGCAAAATCCAATAGTCGAATTCTATTAAACACAAAGGGATTGAAATCCCCATCCTTGAGTATAGGTAGGTGCGTGCATTATAGTAAGGCCTTATAATAAAGTAAGAATTAGAATATAATTTCATTCGAATTTGTGTAAGACATTAAGCCAAGGGTATTAACCTTAAGCCAAGTGTATTAAGCTAGTATGTTATAAGGTCATGCAAGAAAAAACAAAGTTTAAGTACCTGGTTCACATGTGGATTAAACAAAATTGAGTAACAAATATTGTACCACCGATTTATTTTTTTATATGAGAATTTTGAGGTACATTACATATGGTATCAGAATGAAAGTTACAACACTGGGCGTGAACAGGACCACTGTAGTGCTTAGTATATAATTGTTTTTCCAAAACTAATAAATTGTGTGTTACAAACAAAAAACTTTCTCTATTTTGGTGAATAAGTATGGCAACTCGAGACAATGCAGAAAACAGGATGGAAGAAAATACACAACAAGGACCTCCTGGGGATACAAGGTATAATAGTGATGGAAGCTCACCCATAGAAGTGTTGGAAACAATGAGGAACTTGATTGTCGAGCTACAAATCTTTAAAGCTGACAATGAAAAATTGAAGAAGGCACAACAAGAACAATAGGAGATAAACGAAGTCCTGCTGTGCAGTATAGTGACCAAGAAAATCCCAAAAGACAATAATAACGATGAAGAATTCAGCAAGAGAGCCTCCAAGAACTCAGGGCCAGAAATAGAAAAAGGAGACAGTTCATATAAAGGAACACCTCCAGTTGAAGATGGAACAAAAACTGACAGAAAAAGAAAACAAGTAGACCACCTCGAAGGAGAATTTAAAAAGATTAAACCTGCTATCTTTGATGGGGAATCCAAGACAGGAGAAGAAGCAGAGGCATGGCTGTTAGACATCAAAAAGTATTTCCAAATCTAAAACTATTCCAGCAACATGAAGGTCAGGATGGCCATCTACAATCTGAAAGGGATGGCCAATATTTGGTGGCAAGATCTGAAATTGGCCAAGGGCATAAAGGAGAAACAGTTGGAACGATCTGACTTTAAGAAGTATTTCAAGAAACAATACCTTTCTGAAAATTACTACGAAAGGAAGACAAAAGAATTTTATGAGTTACGACTTGGACATATGACAATGGAGGACCTTTTCTGGATCTGCTAAGGTTTGTACCGTACATCCGGGAGGATAAAGTAAAGATTCAACGATTTCTAAGCTATCTACCATAGTCCTAGAGGGACAGAATTGAGTTTGACAACCCCAAATCCTTAAGCGAAGTATTCATAAAAGCGTGAATGTGCTTTGATCAATATAAATAGTGAGCAGAGTTTCCCAAAGCCTGGAAGGATAATAAACAAGATTTAATGAACCAACGGAAGAAGGGGTACCAGCCAGCTCCTTATCAGAATACAACAAAGAGTTTTTCGAGAAAGGATTTTCACTCCAATCTTCCGAATATGCAAGGAAGCGAAAAACCGGTAAACTTAGGAACGAGGAGGTTTGGGGACAACTCCTGTGAGCTAGTAAAGTGTTGGGAATGTGGAGAGCCTCATCTCAGGAGGAACTACCCACATTTGAGTTCAACAAACAAAATTGTTGTTCATAACCTGTAATAAGCCTCAACAGTAGGAGACGTGGACAGGAGCCTACATCAGATAAATGTTGCCATCAATGGACAACAAGCTGACCTCCAGTCCTCAGTGGTAGAAGTCAAAGGTAAAATCCATGACACTCAAATTTCTATTTTAATTGACCACAGAGCAACATTAAGTTATATTACTCCGAGGATAGTAGATTCAAATAAACTCAAGAGACTGAAGCATGCAAAATCATGTCTTGTACAACTAGCGAGAGGTACAAAAAG
The DNA here is from genome assembly GCA_010110895.2 of Picea sitchensis. Lineage (NCBI taxonomy): Eukaryota > Viridiplantae > Streptophyta > Pinopsida > Pinales > Pinaceae > Picea > Picea sitchensis. The sequence continues at coordinate 3,547 of SNQJ01S0240946.1, forward strand.
GAAAGTAATTGACTATATCTCAGATTTTGAATTCATCCTAGATGGTCAAACTATAAGAATCGATCTGAACATCCTACCACTAGGATCTTACGATATGATCAATGGGATGGACTGGTTGGAATGACACAAAGAAATATTAAATTGTTATACAAAGATACTTAGCTATAAAGACAATTTTAGCACCACCAGGACAACCCAAGGTATACCAAAACTGGTATCAGTTACACAAATTTCAGCAATGCAACTAAAGAAATGTGTGAGAAAAGGATGTCAAGTTTATTCCATCCAAGTGACGAGTTTAGCAGAAAATAAGGATAAGCCAAAGTTGGAAGACTTTGCTATCATATGTGATTTCAGAGACATGTTTGTGGATGAGATACCAGAATTACTCCCTAGAAGGGAAATAGACTTCTCCATAGATCTGTTATCTGGTTCTGCCCCTATCTCAAAGATGCCTTACTGGATGAGTCTACCAGAACTGACAGAATTAAAAATACAGCTATAGGAATTATTGGACAAAGAGTATATCAGAACAAGTGTCTCACCTTGGGGAGCACCAATCCTCTTTGTGAAGAAGAAGGACGGTACTCTAAGATTATGTATCAATTATAGACAACTGAACAAAATGACTATTAAGAATAAATATCCCTTACCAAGGATAAATGATCTATTCGATCAAGTAAGGAGGGGGCAAGATCTTTTCAAAATTGGATTTATGATCCAGCTATCATAAGGTTCGGATAAAAGACGAGGACATAAACAAAACAACATTTCAGACAAGATATGGACACTACGAGTTTGTAGTCATCTTGTTTGGAGTCACTAATGTCCCAACCATGTTTATGTGCCTAATGAATAGTATCTTCAGTGACTACTTGGACAAGTTTGTGGTAGTATTGATCGATGATATCCTAGTCTATTCAAAGATGGAGGAGGAACATGAGGAACACCTAAGAATAGTTCTGCAAACGTTAAGGAAGCACAAACTGTACGCCAATTTCGACAAGTGTGATTTCTATCAGAAAGAAATACAATATCTTGGACATGTAATTTCAGCAGAGGGAATTGTCATAGACCCGAAAAAGATGAAAGCCATTATGGAATGGTTGGTACCTAAAGATGTAGCAGATATATGGTCATTCATGGGAATCACTAGATACTACCGCAGGTTTATAGAAGGGTTTTCCAAGATAGCCTACCCTATCACATCATTACAAAAGAAAGGAACTAGGTTTACCTGGTTAGAGAAATGTCAAGACAACTTCTACAAACTAAAGAAATTATTGACAACGACACCCATATTAAAAGTAGTGGACCCAAATAAAGACTTCATCATATGTGTTGATGCAAGTAAAGAAGGGCTAGGTGGTGTCCTAACCCAGGAAGGACATGTTATTTGTTATGAGTCCCAGAAATTAAAAGAACATGAGCACAATTACGTCATGCATGACTTAGAATTGGCAGTAGTAATACATGCCTTAAAAATGTGGTGACACTACATAATGGGCAGAAGATTCCTATTATTAACGGACAACAGTGGGGTGAAATATCTATTTAACCAACCAAATCTTAACACAAGGCAAGAATGGTGGTTAGCCTTCTTAAGAAAATTCAACTTCGAGGTTAGACATATCAACGGTAAGGAAAACAAAGTAGCAGATGCTCTAAGTAGAAGAATCCATGGATTATTTGAGATGAATATTAGTAGGGAAGATAGTGATATGGAAAAAAGAATAAAGATGGTAAGGGTTGATGACAAAAATTATACTAAAATAACGAAATAACTACCAAATAATACCGTGAACTAAAATAAACCAGACCTACTTATTGATGAGAAAGGGCTACTACGATTTAAAAACAGACTTTACATACCAGATTCAACAGAGTTAAAATTAAAAATCTTGGATGAAGTGCATAAGAAGCTGTACTCTGGCCACCCAGGCTACCAGAAAATGATAACAACACTTAGGAAACTATTTTATTGGCCTAATATGAAGGGCTAAATAGCGGAATACTTGGCTAGGTGCCAAGATTGTCAGCAGGTTAAGGCTGAACACCAGCATCCAATCAGCCTCTTACAGTGATTACCAGTACTAGAATGGAAATGGGAGACTATATCACTCGACTATATAACAGGTTTGCCTAAAACTTAGAAACAAAATGACTCCATCATGGTTGTGATCGATAAACTCAGTAAGTTTACACACTTTATTCCTGTAAAGTCTACTTTTAAAGCTATAAACATCGCTGAAATATTCATGAAAGAAATCTTCAGACTGCATGGTATTCCTAAAATAGTGATTTCAGATAGAGAATTAAAATTCACATCCGCTTTTTGGAAGGAATTGTTTGCAGGGCTCAATACCAACTTGAATTTTAGTACAAGTTATCATCCACAAACGGATGGACAAACCGAAAGGACAAACCAAATCATAGAGGATATGCTATGCATATACGTAAGAACAAAACCAAACAAGTGGGAGGATTATATACACTTGGTAGAATTTGCATATAACAATGGGTACCAAACTTCATCAAAGTTGAGCCCTTTCGAAGTATTGTACGACAGAAAGTGTATGACTCCAATTAGTTGGGATAACCCGACTGACAGACTCATGGCTAGACCAGAAATTCTCCAAGAAATTGAGAACATGGTAAGAAAGGTACAACAAAATTTGAAGGAAGCACATGACAGACAGAAGAGCTATGCAGATCTGAAAATAAGACACTTAGAGTTTCAAGCGGGAGACCATGTATACTTGAAGGTCAAATCCCGAAAAAGCTCAGTGAAGCTAGGAAACTACGCCAATCTGGCACCCAGGTTCTGTGGGCCCTTCGAGATACTAGCTTGAATTGGACTCGTGGAACCAGAAGGTGAATTCCAGGTGGAACCCCTACGCATTTTGGACTAGAGAGAAATAGCACTTTAGAACAGAGTCGTCGCTCAGGTAAAGGTGCAATGGAAGCACTTTAGTCCTGAGGAGGCCACTTGGGAATTGGAGGGAGATATGCGGAAATCTCATCCAATCTTGTTCCAAGAAAGGAATGAAAACTAAGGACAATGTTTTACTTAAGGGGGAAAGTATGTGACATCCCCCAAAATAAAATAATTTGGAAATTTAAATTTCTGGGAAATTATTCCATTTTTGGTAAATTCGAGTTTGGAAAAATTTTGCCATTTATGGAAATTCCAAATTTTGAATTTGTTAATTGTAATAAATTATTATGACTGTTGGGGAGGACTCTGATTTGACCCAACTAAATATTTGACAATGACACTTGTTTGAAAACATAATATTTTATATTAATTACAGGAAGACAAATGGAACAACCATGTTAAAAGTAGTTGACCATGACTCCATGAGTGGGGAACATGTTGGAACTACCCCTGGGATGATTTGTACAAGTGGAAAATTAATTGTTTGTCCATTGGTAGCCCCTGAAAATCAGGGATTTAGGAAGCTACAAAAATTCCAAAGAAGGAAAAAAGACCTAGGCAAGTTACAAATAAGCATATGTGAGGAGGCAAGATGCTGCTAAGTATGCTGGGGAAAAGTTTTTTTTGGTTCTTTTTATTTTTCTCTTGCTGTTATGAAGAATGGAAGGGTGTGAGGCAAGGAAAAAAGGGGACTGAATTGAAGGACAGTGTTGTAGAGGGATTTTCCAAGTTCTCCCTTATGGACTCATGGTCAGGCGAGGGGGTGAATTGGGCAAGTAATTGTGGCTGCTCGATTCTACGGTTGGGAGGAAAATGGCTATTCCCTTTGTTTTCACTGCAAGCCTAGTTCAGATATGCACTCTAAACTCTATATGTCTGAATGATTTTTATATTGAAGATACTGTACATGTTATCGTTATATGAAAAATTTCTAGTATCTGTTTTTTTTTAATGATCATGTAACTATTGTAAGTCTTTTCTGTACCTAAATACTTAGTATCCTACCTCTGTGGAATGAAATGGTTATTTTTATAATGAGATCCTTAACACTGGTATGTATGCAAGAACCTAAACAAAGACTATTTGAAATTTAATGAATAGACTATAGGATTTTTATGTAGATTGATTTCCAGAATCAAATTTTAAACAGGATTGAATAGGTATCAATGAATGAATAGAGCTATTATATGTGTCTATATATGTTTCAAACTATAACAGATTTGAATGAATGAACATAGTCATTATATGCATCTATATATGTTTCAAACTTTAACAGAGTCGAATGAACGAACAGAGTCATTATACACGTATATATGTTTCAACTTTAACAGAGTCAAATGAACAAACAAAGCCATTATATGCGTATATATGTTTTAAACTTTAACAGAGTCGAATGAACGAACATGGATAATTATATGCGTATATATATATATATATATTTCAAACTTTAAACAGAGTCGAATATGCGTCAATGAACGAACATAACCACCCTATGCACCTATATGTCTCAAACTTTAAATACAGTCAAATATATATATCAATGCACGAACATAACTATTATATGTATATGAACGTTTCAAACTATAAACATAATCCTTTTTACAAACGAGAATGATGAAGCATAGGGGAACGAACGTAAGATCACCCTATTTCTTGGATGATATAATCATGCTAGGATAATACAATAGGAAGCAGATAGACAACTTGTTACTACATATCTTATATATGTTGTGCGCAGAAAGGAAACAAAGCATTTTTTTATTAAATCGCTTCGCATTCTCAGAAATCACAGAGTGATGCAATTCTTGCTGAAGATGCAACCAGTCGAAAACAAACATATACGAACATGTAGAGTCGGAAGATGCGAGACCTCTAGTAATGATTCCGTTGGGGTAAATAGTCCTTTTAAACAAAAGAAAACAAGAATTTCATTCACAAGTTTCCCCCATCATACTTACATATAAATTGGAACTTGATAAACAAAATGGGATTAAACCATTAGTTATCTGATAGAGGGAATCAAGGCATGAACAAAGGTTACTCTTAACATCAGAAAAAAAAAAAACTACGAACAAAATCGAGACCTCCAGGTCAGGATTTAAGCAAACAAGTTGAACGATCACATTTTTGGAAAATGAGTACCTTTGCCAAGATGAACAGAAGCCAGAACCCACACTATGAAGTAGGCACACCTGCATATGACCAACAAGGTAAACATTAGAAAAGTTACAGAGTAAAATATTGACTTATACACTCGAAAAGGAATAATGATAACCATAGCGGTTGGATCACTTAACTTAGGGCCGAAACGCCACATCCTCTTGTTTCCATGCTTTGCTTCATAGTCAACATAGACAGAGGGGAGAAGAGTCCAAAATCTCCTGGTGGGTACCCTCGCAACATTAAGAGCCCCACCATTAATACATAGAAAACCTTTTATACTGAATGTCAAATATTTTCCTTGACAAAATACAATAGCAGTGCGAATTCAAACAAGAAACCTTTTGATAAAAACCCTTGACAAACAAAGTGAAGAATGCAAAGATTGGTATCATACTTTTCAAAAATAAAGGCCCTCATGGAGAATAACCTAACACTATCGAGGGATAAATTACCATTAGGCCACTATCCTTCGGAAAATATTATGCACTAGTCATAGACAAGAAATTTATATATATATACATTTTGAGAACCCAGTTAGACCCTTTAGTTCCTGGAGCACGAAGAAGGTGTAAACTATTTGGAACTACTCTGAGTCACTCTAGATTATAGTTGCGAAGTATAGGTTAAACAAAGGATTAAACCAAGAATAGACCCACGGGACACACAGTGAACTCGAAGTATAGATTCTCAGAAGTAGAGGTTTTGTGACTCATGGTTATAGTAAGAAAACCTTTTTACTGTCACTACTAAAATAAAAATAACACATAGACTCTATGGGAGTAAGGAAAGTCTATAACCCATAGAAAAGTGTATAGGAAACAAATTCTTCTTGGCTTCAACCAAAAACAATAAACTCTATTTGAATCCAAAATACGACAGTCCCTTAGAGAAAACTTACCAGGCATTATCGTCGACTACACCAAGGGTTTCTCATGGAGGCGGTAGATGTTTTCCCTGTTGAAGTTGCATAATACAGAGCCCTTCCCTTCGAAGGCACAAGTGAGAAATGAGACCACCAAAACCTAAGAGGCATGATTATACTCTTTACAGCATGGAAAGTACAAGACCTTACACTAGGGCAAGCTGGCCTATCTAGATTGGGAGGAGTAGGAGGAAGAGACATCAGGGTTGTGGATTGTAGGACCCTTAATTAATTTCCTTGGAAAGAGTCTTAAACTCCTCCTGACAGGTACATCTGCCACCCTAAATGCAGGAGATATGAAGTAAACCAACAGTAAAACTATGACTGTCCAATGAACTAGTTAGCTGCCAAACCATGAAGTTGTCATTTCGTTACTCTGGCAAGTAGAGGAGGGTTAGTTAGATTCAGTTGTGCAAATAATGATGCGAATAGGATCGTGTTCAGTTTGTTATGGGAAGGACAAGTTGTAACATAACGAAAGTAGAACCATCGAAGGAAAACACTTGGAAACCTTTCCTAAAACATTTATTAACATCCTTAAAAACCTTTCCTGTCATGACTTGAAGACTGATGTTGGCATAGTTAGGTAGTGCATGAGCATTTAAAACCAAGACATAATTTCATGCACAAAATCCAATATTCCGATTCTATTAAACACAAAGGGACTAAAATCCCCATCCTTGAGAATAGGTAGGTGCATGCATTATAGTAAAGCCTTATAATAAAGTAAGAATTAGAATATAATTGCATTCAAATTTGTGTAAGACATTAAGCCAAGGGTATTAAGCTTAAGCCAAGTGTATTAAGCTAGTATGTTATAAGGTCGTGCAAGCAAAAACAAAGTGTAAGTACCTGGATCATGAGTGGATTAAACAAAATTGAGTAGCAAATATTGTACCACAGAAAAAAAAAAAATTATATGAGAATTTTGAGGTACATTGCATCTGGGTGTTGTTTGCAACACATAGAACAATATAGGCCCAATTTGACTCCAGCAGCCCGAGAACCCACGATCCAAAAAGTGGCCAAGTATGGAATGAGGGATCCGTACATGCTCTATAGAATTTGATATCCATACTTTATGAAAGTACATATTTAGTATGGATTACTCGTTCCTCGAAAAATTTCTAGGCCCAGAACTGGCGGATACATGTGTTTAGATTTCTACTTACTTTTATATTGCTAGCCTGGTCATCCACTTGCCCGTTTCATATTTTACATATTACATGTAATATATATTACATATCACATGTAATGTGTAATACATATTCAATTTTGATCCCACCAGTCTTGGAGTCCGTCTGTGGATTTGTATCTCGAGGAACTCCAACTGTTATTTGGAGGACATGGGACAATAGAAGTGCAATGTTGAGCTAGCCACCCCGCTCGCAAGTCTGTGATCCAAAAAAGTGGCTAAGTATGGAATAAGGGATCTGTACATGCTCTATAAAATGTCATGTCCATATATTATAAAAGTACATATTCAGTATGTATTTCTCTATCAGTTTATATATCATGGAACTCAATAAAATTAAAATTTTGAGCCAGCCAGCCTGCAAGTCCACTTGTAAATTTGTATATCATGGAATTCTGGGTGCTATTTGTAACGCATGAAATAATAAAGGCCTGTTTTTTGAGCCCGCTAGCCCGAGAACCTGTGATCCAAAAAGTGTACATGCTTTATAAAATCTCAGCTAGCTCGCAAGTCTGCCTGTCAGTTTGTATATTGCGGAACTATGGGTACTATTTGTAGGAAATGGAACAATAGAGGCCTATTTTTTATCCCGCTAGCCCGAGAACCCGCAATCCAGAAAGTGGCCAAGTATGGAATGCAATATCGCTACATGCTTTATAAAATATCATGCCCATACTTTATAAAGGTAGATATTTAGTTTTCCTTGCTTTGTACACATACTAGTGTGGTCACAACACAGTTGGTGTTGCACATGAATTATGACATATGCACCAGGAATCTAATCGATCACTTTCATTTCCTTAGCCTATTTTATGCCTGCAGGTTCACCACTACTCATTATCGAACTCTTATTCCCAGTGTTCCAAGTATACATCTTGCATCCAAAACTTGGATAATCTATGTCTATACTCATGGGTTCCTAGATGATGGAGTCCACATTTCATGTCCATCTATATCTCTACATCATGAGTCCTACCGACTGCCATTCATTTTCATAGTTCACAAATTTTATGCCCGCAGATTCCTTTGTGGGTGCCATCCAACTCTCATGACCCTTGTGCGCAATTTACATTCTTCTACCTGAAATTTCGGTGATCTATACATGTATACAATCGCAATATTGAACCCATTGGTCTTGGAGTCCGTTTGTCAATTTTTATATCGTGGAACTTTGGGTGCTATTTGTAGGAAACATAACAATAAAGGCCCAATTTTGAACCCGCTAGCCCGAGAACCCACGATTGAAAAAGTGGCAATCTGTACATACTTTATAAAGGTGCATATTTCATTTTCCATTATTTGTACACATATTGATTTGGTCACCACATAGTTGGTGTTGCACATGAATTATGAAATATACACCACGAGTCTGACCCAGCACTTTTGTTTCCTTAGCCAATTTTATGTCCGCAGATTCCCAGATACGCCTTATCGAACTTTCATTCATTGTGTTTCGAGTGTACATATTCCATCCAAAAGTTGGGAAATCCAAGTCTATTGTCGGGGGTTCCATCTATATCTCTACATCACGAGTCCAACCGATTGCCATTCCTTTTCATAGTTCACGAATTTTATGGCCACGGGTTCCTTTGTTGGCGCCATCCAGCTCTCATGCCTCGTCTACATAGTATACATCCTACTCCCAAAACTTCGGTAATCTACAATTGGACACGGACTCGAAGCTTGCAACTCATTTGATAATTTTGTTTAATTAAATTGTACAATATCAATATTTAATATTCATATTTTAGTATGGAACTCCGCATGTCAATTTGTATATCGCGGAACTTCGAGTGTTGTTTGGAGGACACAGACTGATACAAGTGAAATTAATAGTTCTCACAAGCTTCTCATGCATAAGAAGGGAAGATAATTGTAGGGGAGGCGGAGGAGCCAAAAATTTAGATTGAAAACATGGATCTTGATGCTGATCTAGATAGCATATTCTACAACCTTGATAAGATGGGAGATGTGATTCAGCATGGCTACCCAATGGACATAGTTGATACCGAATTTTTTTACGAAGATGAATCCTTCATATTCCAGAGTGATGTTTTTTAAAGCGATTCTAAAAGAATAATTATTGAAAAAAGAGATGTAAAAAATAAGAAAGGAAAACATCGTTCATAACTTGACCTTGCCAATATGTAGGCATCCAAAATCTCTGAACTTCACATGGCAGCCAGAGATGCTCTTCATGATTCCATTAGAGTCATTGAGGCCGAGAATGCCAGACTAAAGGACCATATCAAGGAATTAGAGGAAGCTTTATTTTCTATGCCACTGCTTGGCAGTCCTTTGGCAATAGCCATGACTGCGACTCCCTGCACCCCTATAGAAAAGCTAAAAGGATTCTCCAACTTCCTCGCATCCTGTAAAGGATATGTGGAGAAAAATATCAACAAAAGAATGGAACTGATTACTAAGGCCTGGGAAACATCACAAAATATGGATTCCCTGGGAAGCAAGGCACAAAACTTGCTCCAACTTCTGCAAACAGATTTAGAAAATGAAGAAAATTTCTATTTTCACATGGTCATCCCTTTTTCCTTTTATGTCAACAACATGGAAGACACGGCAAAAAGACAACATGATCTCCTGTCCAAAAAATGACTCACTCAATTAGAAGCATGTTGGAAAAAGAAGGTGAAGAACCTTTATATCATCGTGCAATCACGTGAGCAAGCAATATCAAATAAGGAAACATTATTCACAAAGATGACCAAAATAGATTTAGCCA
>SNQJ01S0240947.1:0-13504 GCA_010110895.2 Picea sitchensis
TTTCATTTCAAATTTCCTTTGTCAAGAAAATATGAACCAAAAAATAAGTCATTCCCATGGAGGAAAATCTAGTTGGAAACTGAGTTTGTAGTGAGACACTCAAATATGGTTATACGAGCTTGGAAGAGGGTAGCAAAGAGTTGAATTTTCCATCCAAAATCCACTCCAACTCTTGAGGCACCAAGAAAACAAGTTGAAAATCACCATCACAAATAAAAAATGTATGACATGGTATATTTGGTTTGTTTCTATTGCAAACAAATGGGTCATAAGTCTATAAATTGTTGAAATTCTAGAAGGTTAAGTAGCCTATGCAATAACTATTTCCAACATTGTATATTGATACGACATTGGGAGGACAAATGATGGAGGTTTCACTTGGAACACCTTCCCAAGAACCGAACAACCAAGAAGAAAGTTTGGAGAGACAAGGTCAAGGGAAACGATGGGTTACTTTCACTTTCAACCCAAGGAGAATTGTTTTTCAAATGACCTATATTGTAGAAAACAATTTCATCTCTAACCATGATATGGAAACCAATATTATGCCAAAGGAAACCCCTATTCCACTCTTATCTTCCATCTTACATCGGAGGAACCCTTTCCTGGATATTTGTCAGAGGGTGCTTGAAGGAAGAGAATAAGAATATTGAAGGGAGTAAAATATTTTGGGGATGAAAATATTGCAAAATGAGGAGGAGTGATTTGAATAGGGTTCTCATTAAAATATATTTGTAAACTTTGTAGTAAGCATTTAATATGTTTTTGGCAAATTTGACGAAATGTCCAAAAATTTACTTGGAACTTGAAACAAACTATTTTGATGGTTTTACTTCCAAGGAAGCTCATAAAAAATGAAATTTCGTCGAGAAAAAGGGCATTGAATGAAATATAAAGGGAAGATACTAAGAGGAAATGAAGAAGGAAAGTTCTGGAGGGGAGAGCTCTAAGACGCAGTCGACTCAAAGATCATAGGACAAGGGAAACATTGTACTTGGTCATGAATGAACAAAATGTTTGTTGAGTTCAATCCATATATAAATTTGTTTCTACTAGTGACTAACAATGAATAAGGTTTTATATGCATAGTGTTCCATTTTTTAATCAATTCCTCCTAAAGAAAAACCCTTAGAACCCAATTTTTCCATTTGGATTTATAGTGTAAAAAAATATCTATTGTCTCATGGTGTTAATGGTTGTATATACTTGATTTCATTTGTTTTAATATGTTCCTTCATTCTATGTAAATCACAAGAAATATGAAAAAGATACATTGCAATCCTATCTATGTTCACTAGTTTAAACATTTGATTTAGTGTATTTCTAGTTCATTGTTTAACCACATTCTACAATCAATGTTGCAATCTATTCTTATCAGGTGTTCAATATTTTGTGGTGGGTTTGTATGAGTATGCATAATATAATTTAGTTCCAATACCATTCACTACAACATTATATTCAACTATTATTTATTTATTCATCTAGGTGGATATCAATGGCCACCCACCTCTTCCACTCGCTCAACACAAATCTCCATCTTAGTATTTTTTTTATCTATAGTTTTTTAGGTACTAAACCTATGGGGTAATTTTTTGGTCATTTGGGGGCGCCTCGGTTTTCATGGTATTCCCATTCCTACCAACAATTGTACTTATCAATCAGATTGTTCCAACAAGATATTGTTCACCCCCAAGAAGTTGATGTATCAACTAACCACCTCAAGGTCTGCAAGGATTTTGGCACTTCATCTCAGAGGGTTAGTGTTTTGGATATTTATGGTTTAGTACTTTATGTTAAAAGGGGAATTTTTGGCCTCTTGTAATCTCTTCTTGAAAATGATCATAGCTAACATCTCTCTCTTCAGAGATAAGATACCACCATTCTATCTAGTTTTTATTTCTTTTCATTTCATTGTATTTTCCTATTTCATTTATTAATAGAATATGGTTTTCACTATATCACCATGATCCCTACAAAAAACATTTTGTGTGTGTTTCCATTGATATTCCTTCCTTTCATTTTGTTCTCTATAAAATCTAGGTTAGTAGAATTAGATCAACCTACTCATTGTTGTTTCTCAGTGCATTTCCCCAATGAGCTTGGGGTATGGAGACTTGGGTTTCAAACTAATTTCACTTAGGGAATACCACTCTCTCCAAACTTGCAATACCCCAGGTTGATCCCCATGTTGTAAATATGTATATGCATATATTTTTTTATAGGATGGTGAGGTACTATGGTTTTTGTTTGAATTTCTCGTGTATATATGTTTTGGGCTATAGTGCATGTGTGATATTAGGGAGGAGAGACTATATGATCAAAGGTTGGTGAGATTATCATCATACATTGTAATAACACTTAGATATATTAATAAAATAAATCACCTATGTAAACCAATTCAGACAAGAGAGTGTCGGGGGATAGGACTCCATAAGAAGGAAAGGGGGATAAGGGATTAAGGAAATGGTTTAAGTCAAAGGGGCTTAATCCCATGACTGTAACAATATGTTCATATGTCCTAAGTCCTAAATTATTATTTTATCCTATGTTCTCAAGTGGGAGAATGAGCTCCCAAGTGTTGAGTGAGTATTTCTTTGAGTGCCACTTGTAAAAAAGAGAACATGCATATATAATGTTGGGATTTAGTGAAAAAATGAATCATTATCATTCATACCATCATTCCTATCATAGTTGGTTGGCTATGATCAGAGGAGCCACTGTAACCCTATGCCATTATGAACTTGTGAATCCTATGTTAGGATATTTAGACTCTCAGGATTTAGTTAATATCAACTTGGTCTAATGTGTCATTATGTAAAAGTGTGGTTCTTAGTGTGTTTCTTTAGTATGCATTAGTATGCATTTGTAGTTAGGAAATATAATGGTCACGATATTTTGTCAACATAGAGTGATCCAACGGTTCTCCTCGATCTTAACAATTACATTGATCCGTGGATTAGCACCCAATTTCTCCATTATTTATATTTAAAGAGCATGAAGGGTTATTTTCTGATAATCAATTGTGAGAAACTATCATGTATATCTTTATGTATATTTTTATTTTGCATTAATAAATTTCTCCAAGTGGCCATGTTGGTTAGGACCATGGATGTTTCACTATAGGGGTTTTACCATGTGAAAACATCGGTGTGTTGATTTTTGATCTCGTTCTATGAGTGGTTACTAAAGGTGTTCATCCTCTATTGGAATACCTATTTTTTAGAACATGGTATCTAAAGACATTTGAAGACCCACTCTGATTGTAGATCGAGATCTTGAAGTCGTGTTTCCTCATCTCTGGTTTATGCCATTTTCATACATTTTTGGGATTAGAGTCGATTGTTCCATTACATATAGAGTGTTTTTTTTAGTCAACAACACTTTTCATTTCACTCAAAAAGATTTTTTTTTCCCTAAGATACGACCATTTCAGTTAGATATGAAGCTATAAATCCCAAATACGCCCTTTTAAATTTTTGCGGAGATAATATTTCTATTTATTATTTTGGTTTTCTTTTTTTTATTTCCAGGTTACCACTTTTTTTTTATCTTCATATTTTGTTTTCCCTATTCCCTATACAATCTCCACAAATCAGAAACAGATCGGAAAGGGTTTTCTTATCTAGGTATTCTCTTTGTCGTGCTATATGTGTTATCTCGGTAAATCGGAAATAGAGGGAAAAATTGCATTTTCTAGGTAACTTAACTGAGATCTAACCCTTGTTGTTGTTCATAAGTGAAATTTTTTTCTTCTATGAAAAGAGTTTTTTATGAGAACGCTCCCCAAGGGTGTCTTCTAACACCACCACCACCACAATAACAACAACAAAAAAAATCCTCCTTCCAAACAATACAATATGTTTTTCATTAGTCTACTTGGTTAAAAGTTGTGTTATTAAGTAAGAGGTATTGAGTTCAAGTCTCGTTTTTATTACCTTTTTAAAAAAAAGGTTCATGCATCCATTGTGAAGTGTATTTCACTTAAATTATAAAAGTGAATCACTATAAGTATCTTTAATATTTTATTTTAAAGTTATTTATTTTGCATGCAACTTTATTTTATAAAGTAACTTCGTTGTAAAATGGATCCCCACTTATTCTATAAAAGCGGGTCACTTTATAAGAACCTTATTTGTAAAAGTGAGGCTATTACAAGGGGTATCACCATGTGGTCCAACTTCTACCTTCCACGTGGCTCTTTGGTTATCGTTTATGCCTTTTTTCAAAAGGGCATAACTTTAACATCTGAAGTCTGTTTTCAGTGCCATTTTTTTAAATAGCCCAATTTTTGGATATCTTTCCATCCAAAACCTCAATTTAATATTTTAAATCCATATTATTTGTATCTTTAATATGACATCTCCTAATGTCGTTTGCTTACCAACACCAACTACTTCCAATTGAAATTCAATATGGAGGATTTATTAAGATGTAAATGATTGTACCAGATTACCTTGGGAAAATAAGAAGAATCCATTAATGATGACAAGTATGTCAAATGGATTCATAGGAATGATGAAACTCGTGGAATAATAAAAATGTCCATCTCTATTGATTCAAGGTTTCATCTTGAAGGACTTGATGCCTCCGTTCAAGCTTAGGAAAATCTTGAAGCTTTGTTTGGTAAACACAATATTATTCGATCTCACCAGTTGGAGAACCAATTAATGACTTTAATTCCAAATGATTATCCTTACAATAAATATTACTTATATAAGTTCAGAAGACTTAGATTTTTGTGTTTCTAATTCCAACCAGATATGTCAAAAGATAGATGCATATATGTTATTCTTTCTAATCTTGTTAGTGCATATTCTGTTTGTGTATCTACCTTTTATGCCATAATATAATCTCTAGGGATTTATTATCAAAATCCATCTCTTGAGTCCTTTTGTGATGATTTGATTTGAGAGCAAGACAATATTTTGCAACTTGGAGAGATCAGCACTATAGGTACATCAAACAAATCCTTATTGGACCAACAAAAAGATAAATCCAAGAATACCAAGAAGAAACATCCTTGCCACAAAAACAAGAAAAACAAGGGTCCCAAAACCACTTAGCCAACTTCCACTCCTAATGGTGAAAAATGATAAAAATATAAAAATAATAAGATTGACAGACACTGGAACTTTTGTGGTAATCATGGTCAGGATGAGTCCAAATTTTTTAAGAAGATGGAAGATTTAGAAGCAGCGACAAAAAAGCACAACATCAGTATAGATTCTACTTATTTTTCTTCTTATCATGAGTGGATTATAGATTATGGAGCATCTTATCATATGACTAAGGATAAAGCCATATTTTCTTCTCTAAATGACTGTAACACGAAGAAAATATTTGTTGGTGATGATAAATCTCTTAGTGTTGTAGGGTCTGGAACAACTCAGGTAGATAATGGTCATTTTAATGATGTATTATGTGTTCCGAGTCTTTCTTGCAACCTCTATCAAGATATTGATTCACTCATTTAGTTAAAGTTAAAACGATAGAGTTTTCACCGTACCAAGTTGTAACCAAGGATATAAAATATCCTCAACATGTTCTTTCAATTGGAATTGTTTATCATATTACTAGGTTGTACAAGTTTGAAAATTTTGGGTTATCATCTTTCTGGTTATGTTATTGGATATTGAATTTATTCATGCTTGCTTGGAATACTTGTGTTTTCAAACACCCTAGGTGGATTTGGATGTACAATTCTCCTTGGGTTTCCTTGGGGAAGGATGGAGCCTTGAAGGGAGAATTGTAGGGAATAGGTTTCCCTAAGTGTGATATATATAGGGTTCTCGAAGGCTTCCTGAAGACTCCATTATATTATATTAAGTTCCTAGATCCATCGATGTCTAATACTTCTTCTACAGCCTATGTTGGAGCCTTATAAGGGAACTAGGACAACCCGAGGGACTACGACACAGAGAAGGGGGTATGTTTCCTTGGATTATGTAACTTGTGGGGAATGAGAGGTTGTAGGTTGAAGCTACTGTTGGATTTGGTACCTTGGCCTAGACATTGTTGTATTGATTGTTATACCATAGTTGGCTTGGGTAGCATTTTCCTTGGTGGAGTCATAGCCCCAACTTGGGGGTGACATGTTGTTGAGAGTGATAGAACATTAGAGTCTATGGCTGGGAGGAATGTAGGAGGTCGACATATAGTTGGAAATTTCAAATAAATATATGTGATCAATAATGTGTTCATTTTCTTTGTATTATGTGTATTTATATATATTCTTAATTTATGTTGTTGTGTATGAGTATATTGTGGTATAATTATGAATGTTATTATAAATTATGCATTGTATGGTATGTTATTGTTGGGCATGGATATTATTTCATATGAAAGACATATTTTAGATGGTATCAGAGTAGATTATAAGGATTATATGATCCTTCAGGAAGGCTGAAATTAATTAATTAATTGTATCATAGTTTTAATGAGCGAGGTAAGAGGAATTTTGAAAATTTTGTATTTGAAAGAAGTTGGATTTTTTGTGACATATTCCAAAAGTGAGTTAGGAATTTGTTACAATGTGGTATCAAAACTAGATATAACACTCAGGTTGTATGGGCTTGAGTCAACATGATAGAACAAATATTGCAAAGGATTTTATTTTTTGAATATGTTTACAAATTATTTGACAAAAGATTATGTGAGAAATTTGGGAAAATTTCCTATAATTTGAGGACATTGAGCTCAAGGGTTAAAATCCCCAATTTTAGCCTCTGATAAAGTAAATCCATTCCTTAAATTGGTTGAATTTATGAATTTCTAAGAAACCATGGAAAAAATAGACCTCAATTTCTAAGCAAATTCAGGTGGAATTCATGCCTAGAATCATTGAGGGGACAACTGATTGTGGTTAATTGAATGACTTAACGAAGAAATTTAGGAAGGATGTTGCGAATTATGGAACTATGGAAACCATAGAAGATTAAATTGGGTGAAATTGGAAAAAGTCCCCATTTTGTGAGTAAAACAATCCATCAAAGATAAATGTGAGGATGATATGTTACTAGTGAAAAGGTCAAATTGACATGCATAGGGTCGGAATTAGATATGTGAAGATTTAATACAGATCTTACATGGTTTCCTGTGTGTCAATTTTGGAAATTAAGAAATATTGGAAAAATTGAATTTTCAAAACTTTTGGTAATTTTTCTGTACTTGGTGACGTGGAGCCCATGTGTTAGGCGACGTGGACTGCAAAAATGGTATGTAGATAGTGGAATTCCATGTTGTTAGGGTGGAAAGTGATAGTGGTTGAGTGGTAGGCCCGATGAGTGATGTAGGTGTCGTGATGGACAAGGGGATGAGCTCTGCAACCATAAGTACTATCTAATGTTTTTAAAATGATTTCAAAATGTTTTGAAAAGATCTGAAATGGATGAGGGAGAGACACATATGAATAGGGAATTTTTATTTTATTAGTACCTTTTTCTCCATCTCTTCAACCAATATCTCTGATATCAATGTGGATCATTGATATCCCTTCATCACTTGTCCTCCAATGTAGGAGATGAGCAAGTTGTGCATCGAGGGTAAAGGTGTGGATAGGACCCTCCAATTTCTAGGGATAATCTTGGAGTGCCAAATGGTTTATGGGGTATAGGTGGGGCCCTATAAATAAAATAAAAAAAAAGGAAGAAAGAGAAAACAGAAGAAGGGTGATGGAGAAGGAGAAAGAGGAAGAGGAATGAGAAGAAGGGTGACATAGAAGGAGAAAGAGGAAGAGGAAAGAGATAGATTGTTGGAGGATGACAAGGCAAGTCCAGGTTGGCCCATATGATGAAAAGGCAAGGCCAAGGTGTCCCATAGGTTGACAAGGCATTTCCTCAACTTTCCATGTGGACCCATGATGCCACATCAACAAGGATGTCACATGGGAAAAAGTTGTATGGACACAAAAACATATTTGGGTCATATCAGGAGTATAATAACTCATAATTAGATGAGACTTTATGGATTTTTCTTCCGTAATGTTAGGGTATACAAATTTTCTAAACAGGGTCACTAGCCAATTATGCACCAATTTTCCAAAAAAAAAAATTACAAGTTTTTAAAGAGCAGGGTTGTGCTTAGTGGAATTGTTACTGATGAAATTTTTACCAAGTGACAAAAAAGAAGACATGAAAATACTCAGGGAAGGGATTGGTAGGATTCTAAGCTAGTTGAAGTGGATATGTGAAAACATCACAAAATCCACTATTCCAAGCCACTTTTGGGGGATTTTTGGGATTTTCAAAGGAGAAAAAGGGACCTAAATGAAAAAAAATGAAAATTTTATTCACCTAAAATTTCATGTACTCATAAAGATAGATAATTTTTAATGAGTGAAATGTTTCCAAAAATGATTAGTTTGGGAGATAACAGTTTGGATAAAAATTCTATGTTTAGAGAAAGGGGTGAAATAGGACAAGGTTTTCATTTCTAGATTGAAGCATATTTTCCCACTTGTATGAGACACTAATAACATTAATGTCAATTTGTAACGGCATGTTGCAGATGTGGAAAACAAGGGAATTAAAATAAACAATGTAGATCCAAAAGTGTTGAGAGAGGGAAGGGATATGATGATGCTCCTTCTAAAGAAGAAAAAAAATACATGGATGAAGAAGGGGATGGGTACTTGGCTGCTACAGGAACACGTGTATATCATGAGGCATGGCTAGTTGACTCAAGTGATCCTTTCATATGACTTATCATAGGGAGTGGTTCTACAAATTTGAAAGGTATGATAGAGGTGACATTTTTCTAGGAGATGAATCAAAACCCAAAATCGTAGGACAAGGAAAATTCACGCTAAAGCTCATGGATGGTAGGATTATAACACTACTTGGTGTTCTACACATCCCAGGATTGGAAAAAAAATTGATTTATGTAAGAAATATGGTTTATGTAGGTGTAAAAACAGTATTTGAAAAGGGAACTTTTAGGATCATTGTAATACCCCAAGATTGAACCCCATATTCCAAATTTACATATGTTTTATAGGATCCTATGTTATTTAAGCAAGGATCCTATGAGATGAAAGTCCAGGGAGCCTAGGAAATGTAATATGTAATCACACTCTATTATATTAATAAAATACATTACCATTGCAGACCAAGTCAAATGAAAGAGTATGGGGGAATAAGACTCCATGAGAGGGAAAGGGGGATAAGGGCTTAAGGAAGAGGGGCTAACTCAATGGGGCTTAAGCCAATAAATAAAATAATATTATTCCTAAGTCTTAAAGTATTGTGATATGTTTTTATCCTCATTTCTTAAGTGAAGGAAAAACTTACCAAGTGGGGGATAAGTTAGTTCCTTGAGCGCCAAGAGTAAAAAATTGTACATCTAAATATAATGTGGGGAATTTTGTGTAATTCTCAAGAATTCATTCCAATGAATCTATCCATACATCATATGTACCTTGCTTGGATTTTGGAAGTTGAAGTTATGATTACCTAGTAAATCCTTAGTGGTTTTGGAAGAAGAAGAAGGTTGTGACGCATGTGAAGCATTCTCTCTAGGTGAGGGAATTGTTGGGAATAGGTTTCCTTCTATGCTAGTCTAGTGGGTGTCAATATACATGAGAAACATTATGTTCCAAGTTCCATGGAGCTCTAATACTTCTTGTTTGACCTATTTATGAATCCCTAGAAGGGAAGTGGGATAGTCGAAAGACTATTTTGTAGAGAAGGGGCACAATTCCTAGGGTAGGACATGATATTGGGAATGAAAGGTTGTGAGATGGTAACTATTGTTGGAGTAGGCACCTAGGACTATATTCTTTTATGCTATTTTTCATACCTTAGATTGGATTAGGAGCCTTTTCCCTGGGGGATTCATAGCCCTATCTCGAGGGTGACCTATTGTTGAGAGTATACGAACAACAAAGTCTATGATTTAGAGGAATGTCTGATTTTGGCATGTAGTTGGTGATTTACAGCAAAAGATAAGTGTTATTTTATGTGTGTTTACATGTTGTTTGTTGTGTGTATATTTATGTTAATTATGTTGTCGTAATTGTACATAATTATGCATGGTTGAGCATGTTATTGTTGGTTCCTCATAATTGTTGCATATGAATGGCATGCAGTTAATTAATGGTATTAGAGGAAAAAGAAAAATTTGAGTGGTGTGCCTCATCTTGGAGGATAGGGACATTAAATTGTGGTATCATAGTAAATTTCCATGCTTGTTGGTAATGAGAGACGTTACATTGTGTTATCATAGCCACAGGTTCAATATTGAGCCTGCATGGGGCCATTTGTCAGCACAGAGAAGCTGAATTTGTAGAAATTAAATATCATAGAATGTTTGCAACATGTTTGTCAAAATTACTCCTCTGAAATTGGGGGAAATCCATCAGGAATTTGAGGGAATTGATATCAGGGGTTAAAAATCCCAAATTTTAATCTTAGTCTGATAATTTTTAGGCGAGTAATTGGTTGAAGTTTAGGAGTTACAGTGCATTCATGGAGAAATTGTGTAAAAATATGAAATTTCTAAGTGAAGTCATAGGGAATTCGATGACATAAACATAAAAAAACATGCATGGAGGTATTTGGTTGTTGAAGAATTCAATTTTGTTGTAATATGTTTTCATTGATGTCAAAGGATTGATTTCAAAGGGTTGATGTCAAGTATTGTCATAGTGATGTGTTTGTATCATTGATATACTGATTATTGGTTATATGGTCGTTGATGTAATTATTGTCAAAGGGTTGATGTCAAGTGGTGTCATAATGATGTGTTGATATTAAAGGGAGTTGTATCATTGATTTCATGTCATCGTTGATAGGAAGAACCAAATGGATAAACTTCAAAGTGGTCCCCTTATGGTGAAATCTCTCATGGGAAGACGCTCTTGGATAAATTTCTCAAAGTGGTTCCCTTATGGTGAAAGCCCTCACGAGAAGAGACTTTTTGAATTCCAAATGGTTAGGTGGTTGATTATCCCATCAGTGTGGTTAGGGAACCCGAGTTTGATTGAGGAATAATGTAATTAATATCAATGAATTTGCAGGAGAAATTATTCCAGATGGATAGTATATTTCATGTTATTTTCAGTGATATGTGGAACGTCATGTAACTCCTAACGGTTAGAGAGTTATGGATATGTGAAGTTGGAGAACCCTTGAGAGTTATCTAGAAGCCCCGAGAAGGTCAAATAAGTTAAATTATTCTAGAATCTCCTAGAAGAAGTTGATCAGTCAAAGTGGTTAGTCATGGGTTAAGTGGTTGCAACAGGAAAACAATTAAAAATAAATTAGTTGCACCTAGAAGTGGAGTGTTCACTATTAGTGGATAAAGTGGTTGTAAGTGGAAAAAGTGGTTAGAAGTAGCTTAGCCCCAAAAGAAGGAAGTTGGGTAAGTTGGTTAGAAGATAAACCCTACAGGAAGCTACTTGGAGAAGTATAAATAAGAGAGAAAGGGTCTCTTATGTGTATGATATTTGAGCAAATTGAATATCCATTTGTGAAAGGCTATTTGGGAAGGTATTATTGATAGAGCACATTTGCGGCAGAAAAAGTGCGGAAGAAAAATTGTGTAGAAAACGTGTGATAGAAAAATCGCAAAAGAAAAATTATGGAAAAAAAATTGTGGCAGCAAAACCATGGCAAGAGAATCACAGCAGCAAAACTGAGGCAACAGATTTGGTAGCTACAGAAAGTTGGCAGTTTGGTAACAACATCAAGTTTACATTGTTCCAATCATCGCATGGTATGCTATAGTTCTTGATGAGTTCTATAAGATTAAAGGTATGGTTTTGGAGCATGGTATTGTGTAAGGGTTTATGGTATTTGGTTTATGGAGAGTATGGTGTATTGCAAGAGGTATTTTTTTGGTTAAGTTGGAGATATTGTGCATATGGTTGAGAGTTGACTTGATGATTGATCTTTGTGAGTAGATCGAATTTGGATGATGAGAATGATGAGATAGGTTGAGCTGACAAGTTGTTGTGACAGGTTGTGTTGTTCATTGTTGATGCACTTCTCTTGGTATACATTGTTGGTACAGTTTGACGGATTGATTTCTATCTACAAGTTGGGTCTTGTACTTGAGGATTTGGTTCCTCTTCTCAGTTAGTGATGATATTTGTAGGCTGGGTATTGCATTGAGAGTTGGTGCTCTCTTTGAGTTGGTGCTCATTTCATTTGGTGTTGATAAAACCCAAGGATTGTAATATGTAATACAAAAGAAACTTATACACATATCTAGTGTTCTTTGTGTTCATTATTGTGATGGTGCATAGTTCTTTGTTGTCAATATATGTCATTGAGATATGTTTACATGCAAGAAAATAAATGTGAATAGAAGTAATGAGTAATGATGTTGTGAATGGTGATGTCTAACTAAAGTTTTGTAAGAAGTTGTAAAAAGAGCCTCACACTGATTCACCCCATCCCTCTCAGTGTGGTCGGTGTGTCCATCAATTGGCATCTGAGTAGGACTTCACTATAATCCTTAAAAGATCGAAGGAGATCCATGGACACACAAATAACAGAAGGTGGTGTACATTCAGCTAACAATTATCTTATAGAAGAAGATGAATATTTATTGAAGATCATAAATAAAATTTTAAATTTATTTCAAGGAGAAGATGTTTTTGGTCCTAATTTTGATCTTGATGAATAAATTAAGGAATCCATAGAAAAGTACCAAAGGAATACCATGGAACTAAAGAAAATACTCATGAAACAATAAGAATAGATAAAGAGACTAAAGACTCAAGTAAATGGAAAAGAAGAATCATGCCATAAGTTGGAAGTAGAATTTGTTGATCTCAGAAGGAAATAAGAGAAGTAAGAAAGCTTCATGAACAACTCAAAAATCTTAGATGAAATATCGGATTGTCAAAGATCACCTAATGATAAATATGGTCTTGGATACAACAAGGAATAAACACACTATGAAGCTACCAGCTCTAAGAATAATGATGTGGGTCCTTCATTGTCAAAAGGTGAAAGAAAAGATGCAAGTCAAGCACCAAAAGGAAACTTTGAGAAGAATAGAGCAAGGAAGACACCAAGAAGCCACCTTTACACCTCAAAACAAGTTCATAAAAGAGACACTTTCAAGATGGACACAAAATCAAAGGTATGATTTTTTTTTCATGGTCATTGCTTCTCATGTAATGAATATGGTCACAAAGCTTTGGGTTGCAAACATTGTGCAAGGAAATATGTTGGAAGGTTCCATAACACCCTAATATGTTGGATATGTAATCAAGTGGGACACATTGCTACACATTGTCACACCATGAGCTGTTACAGCTAAAGTGGGTTTGGCCACAAATCTCAGGATTGTTGGAATTCAAGAAGACAGTCAATGAGAAGTGCTTCATATAACATGGAAATAAGAACACATGCAACTTGGAAGGAAGACAATGTGGAAAGGATGGAAGCTCATAAAATTAGTGTTGATAAACCAAGATACTTTCAGAAGTGGATAAAGAAGACTGGACAACCAAACATCAATGAAAGGACAAAGAATGAGGAAAGCCTTACATTTT
>SNQJ01S0240948.1:0-13504 GCA_010110895.2 Picea sitchensis
CCTGAGGATTCACAGTAGTGCAGCTGGTTGCAACAAAGGTTTTGTTGTGGCGTTGTCGTGCCCTCTGGTTTTTATGTGTTCGGATGTAAAAGGATTTTGCATTTGAGCTCATTTCTTCTTTAATCTGTTGAATACCGGATGTCTGTAATAGATCATTGCGCTCTTCTTGCGTAAATCTTCCACCTATTCGCCTTTACTATAACTCACTGCTTGGAGTTTATTAAGACCTCACTCTGTCATGCGTGCCTGATCTGGTTTTTGAAGTTGGATTTATGCTGTTCGGAGTCTTCCTCCATTTGATCACCCTTTAAAAACAAACCGTGACATTAAACCTGATGGGCTTCGGGCTCTGCTCCTGCTAGCAATCCAGGAGTGACTTCCGAACGCCAACAATATATATAAAACTGCTTCTCACAGCCAACATTCAAACCACAATTTCAATTATAGGCATATTCATATGAAGAAATTACATTGAGGTGGTCTATAGGTATACCATATTATTCAAGAGCACGTAATCTATGTTTTTCAATTTGAAGTCTTAATGTTGATACTTCTTTAAGTGATAAAGGGAACCTTTTGGTTTGAATGTAACACATGTATCTAAATAGATGCCTAATTTCAATGTACCGAAGAGAATTGTAAGTATAGATTATGCACTACCACCTCAATATTTAAGGGCAAGTAGGCTTCAAGTGTTTACTAGAATTTTCAAAATTTCAAATAAGTACTCAAATTACAATAGAGATGTCATGAACTTGTAACAATATCTAATATGTCAAGAGAAAAATGTAGGTCAACATGTCAAGAACATAGAGTTTGAAATAAGGACATAAAATCATAACAGAGATGTCATGAACTTGTAGCAAACGTAACAAATACAACGAAGATATACAAATTCATCAGCACATGTGAAAACCCTTTCAAGTGATACCTTTGATCCTCTTGATTTTTCAAGTTGCAAGTAGAGAATCCTTCTTGTTGCATCCATGTAACTAATAACACATGTATTTCACATTCCATCAATACACAAAGAGAAATATATTTTCATACACCACAAGCATAAATGTAGTTGAAATTGAAATATGTAGTAGAAGATAACAAAAACAAAAAAATTACATGTATTTATAAAATCTATACAAAATAGAAAAAACATATAATTTGATAATTCTAACATATCAGAAAGTCTTGTTTCCTTTGCATTGTATCAAATCTCATATGTGTTAGGACCTATTAATGATACACACATTAAGTGTGTTAATTGACAGTCTTGTTCTCCTTATATCTTTGATCATATTTTGTTTTGAAAACCCTTGTTCATATGCAATGATGTTTGCTGGTATGAAAAGCATTGTTTTTCATAATTTTAACATATTTCGATACCTATAATGCCAATATTTTGTTTGAGAAAATATTAATGCTACATTTTGTCTTTCATTACATGTTTTATGTTGCAAATGAAAAAGAATCCTTTCAAGCCAATTCTTTGCATTATTTTCTCACGCATAAAGATCTGACAGATAATGGAAAGGACTAAACAACCTGGTTGCATTAAAGAGATGAAAATCTTAAAATATTTAATTGACTCTCTCAACCAATGCTTAGACATAATTTATTGTAAGTTGTATGCAACTCTCGAGGGAGCCATCAATGAAATTTTCCATTGGTTGTGGCATTTTCTTCTCATGGATTGGAATATACAACAAATCATGTCTATGGGTCCCATATTTGTCAACATTTTCAAGGAAACCGTCTTTAGAGTCTTTCAAGAATTTAATGAGATGCACTGCATCTTCTGCAAAATAATCTGGTCCAAAAAAATATAGTTTAAGAGTATTTAATGTATGGTTAATAGTTATTCCAAGCGATGTGACATCCACATTATTTTTTTAGAATTTTTTGTTTAGATTATTTTACTCCATCAAAATATCAACAAGGATATTCAAACACAATTGAACTAAGAAAATATTTGCTTTATAATACCATGAGTTCTTTTTTATCTTCCACAAGCTCAAAATAGTAGGCATTAATGTAACAAGTATTTCAATCACTTGACCCCTAGATAGTCATCTAATACCATGGAATTGAAGAACTTATAAGGATTATGATTCCATTATCTCTAGTAAAGAAATGAGTTCATTATTTCTCTTTATTGAATTTCCAGTCCATGAGTACACTTTATTTGTTGTTTTCTCAACATACATTTTTTTTTTGGTATCTTCTTTTAAGCATCTGATGCTACAAGTGCCTCACGATGTGAAATGCAATGAGTGTTATAACATTCAGTTCCATCATAAACCTCACCTTGTCGGTTAAGGGAGTTGACCAATTATTTGGGTTTTAAACCAACTAAACTCTTGGTTGACTGTGTCCACTTTGAATCCCATATCTACTTTTTATGGATAGGTACAACCGATTCCATCATGTGATTGTTGGATTTCTCAATGATCAAAACCTATTTATAGATGATCGTTTTGATTGATATATTATCATCGAGAGAGATATTTTGCACTCTCATGGAGCATGATCATACTTGCTTCAATGCAACGATGTCTTTAGACACCAACACTAATATTGGATCTGTTCTCCTCTATGCTTAAATTCCCATCCCAAAATGGTATCAGAGTTGTTGGTTGTGATCTTGGGTTCACAGAGAACATGAATGGGATTGAGACAATAATGAAGATGTGATTTGTTTTTATAGAATAAGTGATTAATTGCTCGAAATTGAAGACTCATTGAATTTTATTTCCCGTAGTGAGTTATTGAGCTTTGGAAACCCTCCTCTCTTTCTATGCATTTAGGGTTATGTCCTAGTTCTATTAAATGTGTGCAAGATGACTGGACTGGCTCACATGGTGGATATATTGATCAATCCACTGATGGATCTTAACTATTGATAGGTTCTACTGATATATTTGAAATTTTCTGAAGTTCTCACTTGACCTCATCGACTAACTACAAAAAACAAGTTTGTATTCCTACTTCCTGAAGATTGGAAGGATCAAATTCTCATTGGTTTCTTTGTGTGGGTTGTTTTTTTTGCTTGTCTTATTTTCCATTGTTTTTTGGTTTGAAGAGGTTTTGACACCTAGTTTGTTTATGGCACACTTTCCCATCTCTCTCGACTATTATGAGGTTCAACCAAGATTACATCAACTCACTACGAAAGATAATTGACTTAGAACCTTTCTCATGTGGCTATTTGACTTAATCTCACGATTCGTCTTGGATGTTGTTGCTCAAATCATGAACCTGACATGAAGGAAGATTCGACTCGACCATAATATTTGACTCACTCAAGTCCACTCGAAGGACCATTCGACTCGACTAGTATTAGTCAACTGATCGATTTATGACTCTATAGGACAACCCTCTTTTTCAATGGACTGATATTTGTGATCGACTTGACCAAACTCTCTTGGATTCAAGTCCCTTGGCTCGGCCCAAATCCCATACTTTTCAACTGGATGGAGGGTTCGAGTAACCAATTGTATATTTTAACCTTGTACAATTATTTACTACAACCATATTTTCAAAAAAAGTATAGAAAAAATACAATGGCAAATACACACATTACACATAGATTTTGCTTTGGAAACCCAAGCCGAGAAAACCAACATATTCTATATTCATTCACGTCATACATTGTTTACAATACAATATACATATAGGAGCTAACAACATCCAAAACCCTAACCTAATGACCTAGATTAGTCAACAACCCTAATTCCTTAACTAGAAATAGACAACCATCGGCAAAAAACTATGTGCTGAAAAACTACCCGACAATGGACACAGAAATTGAGGTGACATTAAAGACAAGGAAAAAAAAGGCGACACATTTCCTGAGGTAAAAAAAATTACCGGGGGCGCCACCCTTGCAAAACCCAAAGAGGGGGCCTAGCATCCCCCCCTCAAACCCCTTTGCGCACCAAGTGCAATGTAGAAAACACTAGATCTAGTCGTGCAAAGAATATAACACATACCCAACATTCTCCTACATTCTCCAACATTCTCCTACTTGTTGGTTACAAGGTTACATAGTCAACAATTCCCATAGATCCTCTACACTAAGAGAAATTCTCAGTGCTCACGGATTTTGTTAATCAATCTGCAACATTCTTCAAAGTGTACACCTTCATAAAAAAACACTTTCTTTTCTTCAACCATGTCTCTCAGAAACCACTCTAGGAATTCCTTGGACTCTTTTTCAATTCCCCTCTTCATCCAGGCAAGTAAATTCCTTGTTACAACAGTCCAGGAGGGAATGGTAATGGTCCAACTAGTCCATCCCAATTAAATAGTCATAAGAGCCTAAAGGAAGAATATTCAATTCACCCTTCATGCTCAATCCCTTCATGTTCACAGGATAGGATTTAACCAACTCAGTGACTTTCCTCTTGGTTCCTGTAGCCAACTGCACTAACCTAAATTTTTCATGTTTTCTTTTTGATAAATGCAATCTTTCCACCACTCTAGGATCTATATAACTATGGCTAGCCCCTAAATCAATTAAAATAGTAAAGGCATGGTTTCTAATCATACCTTCTACTTAAATCATATGCGATTGAAATTCAACTTTCTTGTTGTCCAGGGCCGCATAGATTCTTGCCATTCTACTGCCCATGTCCTCCACTGTTTCATCTTGCTAAACATTATGGATAACTCTCGCTTTTACATTTTTATGGGGACAATCTCTGTACTTGTGGTTCTCTTTACAAATCCAACACTGAATGGGCATATGTCTTGGCTTTTGTTGCCCCACTTCAGCCATTCTCGGCTCTCTAAATGATGGTTGTCCTTGAGGACTATTTCTGAAAAAGGGAGGCTTGTTTCCCTTCTACCTCTGCTCTTTCTTGAACTTCCTCTGGTCGTCCCAAGCCTTCCGAAAGGTGGGATTTTCTCTTTTTTGTTCGTATAATCATTTCTCTCTTCTTATCGTTTATTCCATGGTCTTGGGGTCATCGTACTAGATATTATCCCCAATGGAATATGGCAGTCCACTCAGATACCCATGAATCTTGACAGTCTCATCCTTGATGAATGGAACATACTTTAACAGTTCCAAAAATCTTCACTCGTATTCATCAATGGTCATGTTGCCTAGCTTGATTTCAAATAACGCTTTCATTTTTTTGTCATAATATCTTTTAGTCAGGTATTTCCTCTCGAAATACCTCTTGAATTATTTCCAAGTGATATCTTTCTCTCTAATGTGTTGCACCTGCACAAGCTGATCCCACCACATGGATTCTTTTCCTTTCAATTGATACATCTCAATTCTTCCTTCTACATGAGAGGAATAATTCTGCAGTTGGAAGTACTTCCTCATGCCTAGCAGCCATGTCTCAGCATCTTCCTCCTTCTAGTGTTCTCCATCAAATGTTGGAGGCTTAATCTTATTCATTTCTCCTTTCAGTTCATCCACTCCAGACCTCCTATGCTTCCTGGTAGGAGATGGGATTGAAATACTATGTGCTTCCTTACCAGAATTCTTTGGGGAGCGATGATGATGTCTGATAACACTCCTCGATCTTCTTTTCCTCTCAGGGGTCCTGCGACTCCCTGTTTTTCTTGTGTCACTCTCCTTTTCCAATTTCTTTTCGATCCCATCCAGGCTCCACAACAATGTCCATTCCTTTTCTTTCATTTTCTGAACTGGAGGCAATTCACAGCTCTTCTATTTATTTTCACTCGGTGACAACTCTAACTGGTTCTGGCACTCATCAAACTTCTGCAATCACAATGTGCAGATACCCAGAATTTGTTAGGCCAACATTCCTTAACAATTTCAACACGTTCAAAACCATTCTGATTAAGAAAACGTTTCAACTTCATGAGATTTTGGAGCTCTTCTCAGCTCTGTAACTTTTGGGTGGCATCCCCCTCTTTCTTAGTCCCCAGCCCATGCAATCACGGGTCATGAACAAATTCTAGACCACTAGGTGCTACCCGACTTTTCGGCCTTCGGAAAGTTTTAAGGAAAACACAACTATCTCCCAGAATTTCAATTACCGAAATCCCGAAATCAGGTGGATCAACGGTCCACGTTTACCCGTCATCCAACGGTTGGGATCCACTGTGGTCCTTCCGTCATCGAAGTTTTCAGGACTTTCAGGACTTTAGGGTTTTGAGACTTCGGACCTTGGGATTTCCCACACTTGTTTCCTCCCAATCTTCCGATATCCGAAATTCCAATTTACTTTACCCTCTGACCCACGTAGTACAACTGTCACTGACTAAAACGGTGGAACATGGCAGGTCTAGGAGGATCCACGTCACCTTCAACGACGTCATAGGGTCCCACCACATTCACTTTTCATTTCGCAGTTTCGGGCATCAGGATTACGTGCATCAACACATCTTGTTCTTCCATTTTCTGAAATTATGAAATTCCGGTCTACTCACCTACTTGATCCAATGGTCAAGCTCCTTTCCCAGATATACGATGTAGATATCCTCGTATTTTTGGGGTTTCGGGTTTCAGAGTTGTTCACCTCTCCTCACTTCCCATCTCCTAACTTCATGAAATCCGAAGGGTTCTCATGACTAACTCGAGCGCGAATCCACAAGATATAACGGTCAAGCCCTCCTCCCAAATCTATGGTGTAGATCTTCTCAAGTTTTCGGGGTTCTATGTCTTAGTGCTCCCCGCTTTTCTTGACAACCGAACTACCGAAAGGCTTCTCGGATATCCTTCGGGCACCTTCTATGGATCTAATGGTTGTAAGGGATCTCCTTTCCTCTCGATCAGATCCAACGACTCCAACACTTCATGCATTGAGCTCTCTTTATCTCTCTCTCTCTGGTAAAATATCACATCGACTGCGGTTTTATAATACCTCTACACTTCCTGGGCTTTGTAACACGGCCAAGCATTTCCTTTCCACTCAGGAACATTCTAGGGTCAAAAAATCGGTTCTTCCAAACACAATTCCCACCTGAAATTTGGGTCCAATGACCACTTATCCATCCCATTCAGGCTTAGTGTTGGAAGTATGGCGCTGATACCATATTGTAATGTCCGTGGTTGTCAACCCACTAGTCGGGCAACGCTACTGCGTGGAACAACATTCTCATACTTATATATATAACATGAATTGAGTCATATTACACACATTTAACTAAACCATACAGATTAATCACAGAATTACGGCTAACATGTAGAAATAATGGGATTAACAATAATTCATGATTACAGTGGAATACTTGATAATATTGCAAGAATCACAGACATGCATATACTTATAAATTAAGTAAAAAATTAACAGTTATATTTTAAACTAGCGTAATTCCACCAAACATGTGTAGGCCTTCCATGAACCTCATATCCTTAGACCACGCTGCTCATTACGCTCAACAGTGGGTCACCCCCGAGCTGGGACTAAGCTCCACCCAAGGCAAGGAAATCTTATTCTAGGCTAAGGTTACATGGAAATATACACAGAGCAACCAAAAGGATTCTTCCCAGGATGCCTTCTTACATACACTACTCACGGACTCTCATTCCCCACATGCATATTCCGCCCAGGAGTACACACCTTTGACGCAGACCCCCTACCCCTAGGGGTCCGGCTGACCTCCCGGTTGTGGATATTTTGCTCTCCTTGAGTCGAAGCGGCTCTCAGTTCCCCGCTAGAACCCTGTGTACAATTAACCCACAGGTTTTTAACAAAACCTCGCCCGCACAAAGATTTGCAAGGCATGGTTCCTCTCTCTGAGCGACAACGCGATATGACCACGGGCCCAAATCTATTGGCACTTCTCACTTCACAATTTTAGAGATGTTGAGGTGAAGAGACCCAACACCTCCACCTTTGAAATCCCAACTCCCAAAACCCGATGACTCAGATCCAATGGTCCAGATATGTCACAAACCAGCGGCTTAGGCTGTTTGTCGACGATCTCCTTTTTGGGGATTTGAAAAGGTTGTGTGCGCCTTTTCTTCGGTGCCAAATATTCGATATGTACACATACTGATCAACATTCCTCATGGCGCATAGATAAACGGCTTAGATCTATCCCTGATTTCGCATATCAGGGTTGTAAAAGACAAGGCCTGAGCTTGCTCCCCAATACCACGAGTCCCAAAACCCTGAAACTCAGCAGACGACCCTGATCCCACCGGATCAACGGTTCAGATCTCCTATGACTATTTCACGCCAGATGACCCTACTCTTAACCTCCTTGCGGCTTATCCCGATCGGACAACTCTCGTGTTTTCGACACTCTCCCTTGGAAATGCTTCACTGTCCATTCACCTTTGGTGATTTCTCCAGGTGTCCACCTATCTGGACTTAGAATTTCATGGAAAATTAAATCTTCGGCTACTTTGAACTGTTCGAAGGTTCTAACGCTCCTGAGATTAGGTTTCCTTGCTAGCTTATGGATTCAAATAATCCCTATGAGCACACTTAGCACTACTCTATGATAACCTCTTTTTATCCTCAATGTTAAATTTGTGCGCTCCTTGCAACAAAGATTTTCCAACCACTCTGTTGGGATTGAAGAAATTCAATTCCTCCCTTAGCCTGCGCACTCCTTGCAGGACTCTGTGCCTCAGCCACACTTCTGCTAATATAAGTCAATGTTACCCCTCCTGAGCTTTCTGAGATAAAACTGAGAATCCTGTCACGCACTCTACGCAGACCTTTCACTGCACTCCTTGCAGGAATTCTCAGGAAGAGAAACAATTGAAACTCATACTCCTACTCTCACAGACTTCATATATTCACCATGGAATCACAAGCATACACATAGCATTGAAACAAATACCTAACAGAGAAATATAAGAAACTGTAACATACTATTTAAAAGATATAAACAATATTCATCACAACACACAGAACTTGGATCAAAGCTTCTCTATATTAATCCAAAGGCTTCTGTACATGGTCCAATAGCAACAACTATTCTTCATACAAACTCTACTTTTTGTTCTTCTCTGCTCTCCTATTCTTTTTCAGCGAATTACAATAATAATCCCCAAGTTAAAAATGAGAGAGTCTTCTTGATTTTTTCCCTCTCTCTTCTCTGAACTATATTATCAGAATTAAAAGCTACAACAACTAAACATAAATTACAATAAATTCCTCTGTATCTGATAGATGAGAGAAACGCTAAAGATCTTTTTTACAATCACAAAAAATTTAAGGGAAATTATGTCTCCCAGCTATTACATTAATGTTTCTTCATTCAAATTCAAAACATTCTCAAAGTATGCGCTGGTGTATTTCCAGTTGTCTTCTGCTTCCACTTGCTTGCCTACAATGCTCCTGCATCATACTCCCTTGGCTGAAAAATTCATGAACTCCTATTCATGAGCTCATGCACTATATGTCCATGTTTTTGGATGATATGCCGAGCTAAAAGATAAATTTGTTCCCAGCTTATTCCATAGTGTCCTCCAAAAATGACCAACAAATTTGGTATCTCGATCTGAAACAATACTCTTGGGTAAGCCGTGAAGTCTAACAACTTCTTTGAAAAACAAATTTGCAATGTGAGTTACATCACTCGTTTTTTGACATGGTATGAAATGTTCCATTTTAAAAAATCTATCGACTACAACAAATATGGAGTCACAACCTCTCTGTTTCCTCGACAGTCCTAACACAAAATCCATGCTTATCGCATCCCACGACCTTTTTGGTAATGGCAACGGTTGATACAACCTTGTATTCTGTCTTTTCTCTTTTGCATGCTGGAAAATCCTGCATCTATTCTTG
Organism: Picea sitchensis; assembly: GCA_010110895.2. Taxonomy (NCBI): domain Eukaryota; kingdom Viridiplantae; phylum Streptophyta; class Pinopsida; order Pinales; family Pinaceae; genus Picea; species Picea sitchensis. Next base: position 9,729 of record SNQJ01S0240948.1, read on the forward strand.
AATTTCTTAACATCCGTCCTCATCCTTGGCTAATAGTACGATCCATTCAGTTGTGCAAAAGTCTTATCATGGTCGAAGTGTCCAGCCAATCCCCCGCTATGTTTTTCCTTCAAGAGGTTCTCTCTCATAGAGCATTTCGGTATACATAGTTGGTTTCCCCTAAAACAAATTCCATCCTGAATTAAGTATTCAGTCCATTGGCTTTTGTCTCTGAGAACTGGATTCTCACATATTTCATAGGCTTCTTTAAAATCTTCATCATCTTTGTACATCTCCTTGAGATTGTCAAAACCTAAAGTTTTCACTCTGAATTCCTGTAGAATCAAACATTTCCTGCTCAAAGCATCAACAACCTTGTTAGCAGTTCCAGAAATATGCTTTACGACAAAAGTAAATTTCTTCATATATTCAACCCATTTTGCATGCTTCTGGTTCAATTTTTCCTGTCGAGTTATGAATTGTAAAGCATGGTTGTCTCTATACAAGACAAACTCCTTTGGAACCAAGTAATGCCTCCACTTTTTCAGTGCCTGTATGATTGCATATAACTCTTTGTCATACGTGGAATATTTCATCTTTGCATCATTCAACTTCTCACTGAAGTATGCAATCAGCTTGTTGTCTTGAATTAAGACCACTCCAATCGCAAATCCACTTGCGTCGCATCTTACTTGGAATTTTTTGTTGAAGTCTGGCAGAACCAGAACTGGCTGTCCATTTATTTTATCTTTCAGCAACTTGAAACTTTTCTCCACTTCTTCTTTCCAATGAAAAGATTTGTGTCTTTTCTTGACTGTGTCCATCATCGGTGCACATATCCCATTGAAATTGCTGATGAAATTTCTATAAAAACTAGCCAATCCATGGAAGCTTCGTACTTCAAAGATACTCTTTAGCAATGGCCAATCTCTGGGTTCCCTTACCTTCTCTGGATCCATCTTCAATTTGTTTGAAGAGATTACAAACCCCAAATAAACGAGCTCTGTCTTCATGAAAGGTGACTTATTTAAATTAATCAACAATTTCTCTTGATGTGACCTCCTCATCACTGTAGCTAAATGTTTCAAATGTTCTGCTTCAGTCTTACTGAAGATCAGTATATCATCAAGATACACAATTACAAATTTTCCAATGAAATCTTTGAAGACTTCGTTCATCAATCTCATAAAAGTACTGGGTGCATTCGTCAAACCAAACGGCATGACAAGCCATTCATACAGTCCTTCATTTGTTTTGAATGATGTCTTCCATTCATAACCTTCCCTCATTCTAATCTGGGGATATCCTCTTTTCAAATCAATTTTTAAAAAAGCTTTCCTCCACTCAAGCAATCCATTAATTCATCCATCCTGGGTAAAGGAAATCTATACCTGATGGAAATCATGTTTATAGCTCTTGAGTCTGTACACATTCTCCAGCCACCATATTTATTTGGGCTTAGCACTGTAGGTACAACGCATGGACTCAAGATTTCTTTAACCAACCCTTTATCCATCAAATCTTGGACTTGTCTCTTGACCTCTTCATTCTCCCATGGTGTCAACCTATACGCTGCTTTGTTTGGTAAACTCACTCCAAGTATAAGATCAATATGATGACTTATGCTCCTGATGGGCGGAAATGAACAAGGTAATTCATCCACCACTATATCAGCGAACTCGTCCAGTAGTTCCTGGATTTCCTCAGGTAGATCATCTATATTGGTGTTGGTTAGGACAAATCTAGGTTTTCTCACCATGACAAACTACATCTCTTCTTCTTTCTTGACTTCCTCAAGAAGTTCCTTCCCACTCATGAGAAGTATAGTATTGCTCGCCTCTGGTTTTACCTCCTTGTCTTTAATTGGAAGCAACATATACGTCCTACCATTCTTCTCCAAGGTGTAAGTGTTCTTTCACCCATCATGAACAACATTCATGTCATATTTCCACGGTCTACCCAACAAAAGATGATAGAAATCCATGGGAATAACATCACATAAAATTTCATCCTTATATTGCCCTATCTTAAACTCAATTAAACATTTTTTAGTGATAGTTACCCGATGTCCTTTTTGTAACCACGAAACCTTGTATGGGCTCGGATGTGAAACAATCTCTAATTCCAGCTTCTCCACCATTTCTATCGATACTAGATTATCCGTACTTCCACTATCCACTATTACCTTGCATACCCTGTCCTTGGTCTTGCAAGCAGTCCTAAATAAACTGTTTCTCTGGTCTGGATTTTCTATCTCCTTCTCTGGATTCAAGATATTTTTTCGCATCATCAGTGACCTTCCACCTTCTGCATCTTCTACTTAAAAATTTTGCCTTTGTGCTTCTGAAATGTGAGCTTCACCTTCGTCGCTTTTTCTATCAGGACATTCAAAATATTTATGTTCGATCTTTCCGCAAACAAAACATTTTATCTCACCTCCTCTTCCTCTCGCTTGCGGAAAAGTGTTCCTATCGACATATTGTCTCCCCTGTGAAATTCCTCCTCTTTTAGGGTGAGTATGAGGTTTCTTTTCTTCTTCCTTGGGCTTCTGTACCATGTCTTGGGAAATTGCTTTGCCTCTGTTCTGACTTCAACCTCTGCTTCTTTGACCTTACTTTTGGGCCAATTTATCTTTAGGCTTCAGAGCAATCTGATAAGCATCTTCCACATTTCTAATCATCACCATGCTCATCTCATCTTGAATGTCATATCTCAGACCATTCATGTATCTGGCAACCTTCTCATCATCAATTTCATGATCACCTACTCTAATGTTTATCCTGTAGAACTCTTCAGTGTATTCCTTCACTGTCATCCCCTTCTGCCTCAATTCTGCATTCTGCGAAACAGATTGATTTGGTAATCCATGGGTATAAACTTGGCTTTCATTTTTGAAACCATCCTATCCCATCTTTTGATTCTTTGCTTTCCTTTGCAACGCCTATCAACTTGCAGTTCATCCCAACACAGTGTTGCATGCCCTTTAAGTCTAGTGACAACATGTTTAACTTTCTTATCTTCCTCAACATCCTCATAGTCGAATTATTTTTCTAGAGCTCTAAACCAATCTAGCAGCTCCTCAATGTCTAAGTTTCCTTCATACATCAAATTGTCAATATTTTCTCTGGCTCTGATTCTTGCAACAACTCTGAATAGACGTTCTTCTGCATCATCTTCGGCTACAACTTCTTGATCCGGATTTATGTAGGAACACAATGAAATACAAAAATACACATAAACGCAGAGATGCAGCGGAAATAAGAATTCATTTCATTAATAACAAATGACTGAAATATGCTTACAGACAGAATGGAAATAAACTAGCTAGGGCGCTGGTAGCTTATCTCTGAGAAGAGATGTGGCGGCTACTAGCCTTTGAACTATCTTACAATGAGGATCGAAGGCCTATTATTATTTAGAAACAATGGAAAACCATAAACATCCAAATACATAACCCTAGGAGATGAAACGCCAAGACTATGGGCCCCGTTTGGGTAAGTTGGTACATCAACTTCCCGGGGACGTAGCTTTGGCATACGATCTCCGTTTGACGCGTTCCATACCTCATTAGAAATATCTATCCGAGGAATACAACTTTTGGGTGAGCAACATGATATATGATCCATGTTGCTCCATGTTTTCCCAAAAAACGTCGTTTAAGGCCTCCAAACGACTCCGGAAGTTCAGGACCCAAAAAACTGCTAAAAATAGTAAACTGTGCGGAAACTGAAAAATTGAAAGAAGCAATGGTGGGGGTCCAAGTGGAATAGGTGGGTGGCCACCAATATCCACCTGGA
>SNQJ01S0240949.1:0-13504 GCA_010110895.2 Picea sitchensis
AGAACAATGCTTCTAAATACTTTGTCAGTTGAAGTTGTTGGCTTAGAATGTATGAAAGAGTTGTATGCAGAAGATGCATATTTTGTAGAGGCTTGGAAAGCATGCAAAGCACCTTGGAGCATTGATAGGATACCTCCTTTGGATTTTCATATTCAAGAAGGTTTCTTGTTCAAGAACTAAAGTTTGTGCATTCCACAGAGCTCATTGCTACTGAATATTATTACAGAGCTGCATAGAGGAGGTTTGGGTGGACATTTTGGAGTTGGTAAGGCCACAACATTGGTAAATGAAAGATACTTTTGGCCTAGCATCAACAAGGATGTGAAAATTTTTGTTGAGTGATGTAGAATTTTCCAAGTAGAAAAAGGAAAGAGGCAAAACATAGGGTTATATACACCACTTCTGATACTCGAGAGACCATGGGAAGATATAAGTATGGAATTCAATTTGGGACTTCCTAAAATGTGAAGTGGTCATGATTATGTGATAGTTTTAGTAGACATGTTTCCAAATATGACACATTTCATACCATGAAAGAAGATCAATGACGCTACTAAAGTGGTTATTTTATTTTTCAAAGAGATTGTGTGGTTACATGGACTGCCAAGAAGTATCACTTTTGAAAGGGATACGATATTTCTTGGTCAGTTTTGGAGGATAGTTTGGAAGAAGATGGGTTTCAATTTGTTGTACAGTTTTTCATATCATCCAAAAATGGATGGAAAGATTGGGGTGGCTAACCAAATTCTTGGGAATTTATTGAGAAGTTCGAGTGGAGAGAAGCTAGGGAAATGGGATTTGGTCTTGACCCAGGATGGCTTTACTTACAATGATTCCATTAATAGATCCGTGGGAAAGAGTCCATTTCATATTGTTTATGGAAGATCATTGAAATGATTTTTTGATTTGGTTAAGTTTGCAAATATGGTGGACAAAAGGAGTTCCGATGCAAGTGAGTTTGTAGAAAGAATACATGAAATGTATGAGTAGGTTAAGAGAAAGCTATGACAAAACAATATCATATATAAATAGGGAGCAGATTTGCGAACAAGACAAAAGGTTTTTGACAAAGGAGAGATGGTAATGGCACACTTGTGGAAAGAAATATTTCCCAAAGGTACGTATAGTAAACTAAATTACAAGAAAATTGGACCATTCGAATTTTGAGAAAAATTTCTGATAATGCGTATATGTTAGAGTTGCTGGAAGATTTTGACATTTCTCCAATATTCAATGTGGTCGAATTGTATGAGTTTCATGAGGGAGCATAACATGATGAAGAAAATACTTGGGTTGAATGAAAGAAATAGCCACCTATTAAACTGGTCGAAGAATTAAAGAAAATATTGGCGAAGAGGGTTAGCAAGAGGACCTATAATAAAGAATATTACAAATATCTAGTTAAGTGGAGAAACAATAGTTCCGAAGATGCATATTGGGTTTATGAAAATTAGTTAGAACACCTACGAGGATGTTCATCCTCTATATAATCTACACTTATATCCACATGAGCTAGGGCTCATGTTTTTCTTACCAAGGATGTCTGATGCAGGAGCATTTTTGTCCTTAAGAAATCCACATCAACCAAAAACATTTCAATTTCAAGTTAATAAATTGTAGGGAGAAATAAGTGATGAAAATACCATTGCTTTGATGTTGTAACACATTGATGTAACATAGTGTTGTAACATGTTGCTGCAACACAGTGCTATAAAACTATGCTGTAACACATTGTTGCAAGACAATGTTGTAACACGTTGCTGTAACATAGTGTTGTAACATATTGTTGTAACACATTTATACAACATAGTGTTGTAAGACGTTGTTGCAACACCCATGCTGTAACACCATTGTTGCAACACACATGTTGTAACACATGTTATTGCAACATCAACGTTGTAAGTCCAAGCGAGTGTAAATTTTGTTAGAGTGTTGCAAATGATGACTCCACGTGTCTTGCAATTATTTCATTACAATTGGTGGGGCAAATGCATGATGTAAGAAAAATCACTTGAAATGACTGAGTAAATTAACCTCTACAAATGTCAAACTTTCCAACACACATTTGGAAAACAATTAAGAATTTGGATCATTGTAATTGCCCAACATCCAACACATTTTGGTGGAGGAAAACAAGAAATGATTGGGGGAAAATACAGATGGTTCAATTTCCAAGAAAGAAAAGGAAAAAAAAAGGAAAAGGAAGAGTTCAATTCAGAAGGGATAGGAAGCAAGAAAATAGAAGAGGGATGTCTACAGAAGGATAAACCAAAGGAAGGACTTCCAGTTTTTGGAGGAACAACTTGGAACAATGAGCTGTAATATCCCTAGGTCGAACCCAATTGTAAATGTAAATGAAAATGTACTTAAGATGGTGAGTTGTTTGATATCATTTTGTGTGCACCGTTCATGGCATAGTGTGCGCATTTACTGCACAGTAAAATGATGAAGTGTGCACATTCTAGGATACCGCGCGTAGCAACTTAAGTGTGCACGATCTTGAGGCAAGAGAGCCTTTGTGTATATGCTGTGTTTTATAGGTTGGTGAGACAATTTTGTGATGATTAGGCCAGAGAGCCTAGATGCTAAAGGCCAGTGAGCCTATTTTTGTATATGTCTCATCATTAATATCAAATACATCACTGTGTGCAAACCGACCATGATAAAAGAGTATGGGGGACTAAACTCCACTAGTTAGGGAAAGGGGGGTATAAAAGTTAAGAAAAAGGGATAAGCTAGGGAGCTTAAGCCAAAAATGAATATTATATTAATATTTATTAAGTATAAAGAATGTATAATTATTTTATCCTAAGTTCTAAGGTTGGGGACAAGTGGGCCAAATTAGATCCCAACATGACAAGTGTCAAGTTGGGGACATGCATACATATAGTTTGTACTTAGTTTATTTTCCTATCATTCCTTCCATCAGTCAGTCAATCATTGACACACTCATTGAGCTATCCTCCGTACCTTCCTGTCACTGTACCTGAACCTGTGTCCATAACCATACCTGTTTGTGTAGCTGGTTAGCTTGGGAGTTGTACTAAAGAAGTGGGTTGTCAGGCCCGTGGGATATTGAAGAGGCAGGTTATCAGGCCTGTGATTAATCTCTCTGGGTGAGATAATTGTTGGGAATTGATTTCCCAAAGGTGCTACACTACAACTACAGGGCTGTGATACTTCCTCTCCGACCTGTTGTTGAAGCCTGGAAAGGAAGTGGGGCAGCCGAAGGACTGTTGAGCAAAGAAGGGGCACACTTCCTGGGGTGGGACAGGCATGTGGGGAATGAGGGACTGTAGTCTATTAGTTTGAGTAGGCACCTATGAGAGATTCTTTAGTGTTGTCTGAGACCCGTTAGCCTAGTTAGGAACCCCTTTACCCGGGTGGAGTTTAGTCCCAGCTCGGGGGTGACCCATTGCTGAGAGTGACGATCAATGTGGTCTAAGGCTGGGAGGTTCATGGAAGGTGTGCACACAGTTGGTGATATTCTTACCAAGATAAGTGTCAATTGTGTGATAAATTACATGCTGCATTATTATTTACGTGTTTATTTTGATGGGTTTATCCTATGTGTGGTTATAACTGTCTTTATGTTTATGGGTATTGCCTGTATATGCTGCATGTATATGTTTACTATTATTTCAGTATGAATCCGTGCATTTACATAATGTATTTGTCTATTTAGGTTTTATATATAAAGTTTCATAAGAGTTCTGTGTGTATATGTTTAATTGCATGCAGTTCGAAAAATTTATGTGGCATAACTCAGTTGGATACTGGGTATGTTACAATATGTTGAGTAGAGAACAAAAGCATTTTATGGAGTAGCATGCCCCGACATGGGTGGCCGAGGATGTTACAATATGGTATCAGAGCTTCAATTTTCAACACTGAGCCTAGATGGGTCGAACAAGTTGAGTTGAAGCGAAATTTCACAGAGGATTGATTTCAAGTTGCAGAGCATCCATGGTAAAAATTAGAAGCAATTGCGTGGAATTGGGAAAAGCCCCAATTTTGGTTGTTAAACTCATGAGAAAATTGAGAAATTTGGCCAAGTGAGGTTGAAGTGGTGTTATCGGGGTGAAATTGAACAAATTTCATAGTTGCAGAATGTCTATGGTAGAAATTGGGAAAAAGTTAAGCAAAAGCCCCAATTTCTGCAGCAGAATTCACGAGGAATTGATGCGCATAAAAATGAATGTGCATAGGTGGGCGCACTAAAAATGCATGTTGCACAGTAAAAATATTGTGATATGTAAAAATTGGGCATTGCGTGGAAAAATATAGGCATGCAGGCATGCACGCTAAATTTTGATGCCGCGCAGAAAATGTTGGTGTGCGGGTGCGCGTGCTAAATTTACCATTGCGTGGTACAGATTGAGTGGCACATGCGTAATAATGGACTGCAAAGTGCATACGCATAATAAGGTGCACGCAGTGTGCACACACATAATAATGATGCACATGGTGTGCGCAGTAATGGAAGAGCATAGAGGAATTTGGTGCGCGCGCAATGTGGGTTTATGCTATCGCGCGACAATTTAATTAATGGTGCGTGGTGGGGGCATACTAAACTTTGGCATGGTGCAACATGTAGAGTAAAATGCATGCGAAGTATTAGTGTGTGACACAGAAATGGACCACAACAGATATTAGTGCAAGAACTAGAATTTTGTGTTGTTGATATTGGTGTGCGACACAAAAGTAGTGCGCGCCAGTTATTGGTGCGACAGAGAAGTGATGCACAATGGTTATAGGTGCGCAGAGGTGCATGCTAAATATGGGTGTACAATTCAAAATTTGTGCACGTGAATTCGTTTGGAGGGTGAACAACAGTGGAAAACGAACGAATTTCTGCGACATTTTATACTGTTTGAATGTCATCTTTTTGCAGCGCGTTTTTGAGGCCCTTAAGAGCGTTTTTAGCAACTCAAAAACCACAAGAACAAAGTGTATCAAAGAACACTTTGCCTTTGTAGCTCAAATAAAAGAGATCGGAGAGATCTTTCTAATGGTGTAAATCGTTCGTCAAATTGAGCTTTTATGAGAAAGTTACAACACAAACAGTGGAGGGTAAATTTTAAGACCCAACTAACTTCAAAGAGCCATAACTTTCTTCTTCGGAATCAGAATGAGGCACATGAGAAGTCAATGGAAATATATTGAACCATAGAAGACATTCCTAGAGCTGAATTAAATTTCTGGGCATGTTAAAAATGTTTAATATGGAAAAGAAGGTACCTGTATCATTCCAGGCCAAAAACACGAATTTGTCTAGAACTTCAGCAGGTTGTAACTAGTAGCCCATAACCCAAAAAGAGGTGAAAATTGGACAGATTGTCCAAAATATGTATATGAAGAAACCCAATTGATCTCTTACGGAAAATCCAATGGAGTAGGTGCAAAAATGCATAATTACAATGCAAAGTTGCGCTAAGTTGAAGTGTGAACAAAAAAAATTAATGGACAATTTTTAAATAACCATAACTTTCTGCTCAAGACTTAGAATTGAGCATGGGAGTAGGCGTTGGAAAGGTGTTGGAAAACAAAATATAATTATTCACCTATAAAATTGATCTGTGAAGTCCATTTTTCAAGAAATCTGAAGAAAGAATTCTGATATATTATTGAACTAGAATGGTTCATATTTTTCATGGAATTGTTGAGTGAGTTAACCTGACAAAGTTTTGTTGTCTGGAGATTTTGTAGAGTTAACAACAACTAGATTAGATTAGGATCAAAACAGATTCCATAGGAATGGAAGAGGCACATGGGACATACATCTAGTAATATGATATCAGAGGGATGGATGTCTATTTGGGCATTGAAGGAACAAACTCCAATGGACATGGAGATGGATGGGATGAAAACATGAATATGGTAGAGACCATTAAAAATTTGCAGAAGGATGTCCAAATCCATAAAGATGATAATGAAAGGATTATGAGAGCCAAGGAGAAACAAGAGGACTTCAACATGAAGTTAATGCAGAGCTTGAACATAATAAAAAATAAATTGGATAAGGAGAGTGGCTCAAGCAAATCAGGAAGTCACAAGTCTCCTAATAAGAAAAGAAGAGCAAGAAGTGTTAGTAGACATCACCATCACTCCCCGAGGCATTCCAATAAGAGATCACACAACAAATCAGGTCCATCCCCTGTCAAGAAGCATAATAAGTTTGGAGTGGATGATCTACGAGGAGAAATTAACAAAATCAAACCTCCTACATTTGATGGTGAGCACAAGAAGGATGAAGATGCAAAGACATGGTTGCTGGGCATGAGAAAGTATTTTCAATGGCATAATTATTCTTCTCATGCAGAAGGAAGAATTTCCATCTATCAACTCAAGGGAAAGGAATCCATGTGGTGGGATCAACTTGTGCAGGTGCAACACATTAAAGAGAAAAGTGTTACTTGGAGGGAATTCAAGAAGTATTTTGAAAATAAATACTTGACTAAGAGATACTATGACAAGAAAATGAAAGAGTTCTTTGAACTCATGCTTGGGAGTATGAACATAGATGAATATGAGAGAAGGTTTTTAGAACTACTGGATTATGTTTCTTTCATCAAGGATGAGACAGTTAAGATTCAAAGGTATTTGAGTGGATTTCCATCATTCATCAGTGACAAATTACAATACGATGATCCCAAGACATTGGAGGAGACCATAAGGCGAGATAAATGCCTATATGATCAACAAAAAGCAAGTCCAACTTTCCAAAAAGCTTGGGAAGAAAAAAATAAATTCAAGATGGATCAGAGGAAGAAGGGAACTAAGACACCATTCTTCATAAATAATCCTCAGGGACAACCAACTTCTAGATAACCCCGAACGATTGAGATAGGGGGTCAAAGGCCAAGGCAACCACCTATTCAATGTTGGGGTTGTAAAGGAGATCATATTTCAAATATTATCCCCACATAGGTGAAAAAGTGAGGATTGTTCACAATGTACAACAAGATGAAACAATAGAGGACATGGGAAGAAATGTACCAAGGATATATGCAGCCCTGGACAACAAACAAGAAAAGTATCAATCACATATGATTGAAGTGGAAGGTATGCTCAACAACCAAACCATTGCTATTTTAATTGATTCAGGAACTAGTCATAGTTATATAGATCCTAAGATGGTGGAAAGTTTTCATTTTCCAAGAAGAAATAATGGAAAATCTTGGTTGGTGCAGCTAGCTATCAGAGCCAAAATAAAAGTTAATGAGATGGTTAAGTCATGTCTTATGGACAGAAATGGATTGAACACCAGGGTAGATTTGAACATCTTTCCTTTAGGTTCCTATGACTGTCTAATTGGGATGGATTGGTTGGACCAACATCATTCTATCCTAGACTGTCATAACAAGACATTTAATTGCTTGGATGAGGAAGGGAACCTAAGGAAAGTGTAGGGAATTCCCAAGGCAGTAACCATCAGAGAAATTTCAGCATTGCAGCTGAAGAAATGTTACAGAAAAGGAATTCAAATATTTGCAGCTCATATGGAAGAGACACCTAAAGATAAGGTGCCAAATTTGGAAGATTATGAAGTCCTAAAAGAGTTTGAAGATGTGTTTAAGGAAATACTAAGATTACCCCCTAAAAGAGACATTGATTTCTCCATAGATTTGATGCTTGGAGTAGCTCCAGTGTCAAAGACTCCTTACAGAATGAGTACACCAGAGCTGAAGGAGTTGCAAATGCAGCTTGAAGAACTTTTGAAGAAGGGGTATATACGCCCAAGTGTGTCACCTTGTGGTGCCCCAATCTTGTTCATGAAGAAGAAATATGGGACATTAATATTTTTCATTGATTTCAGACAATTGAATAAAGTGACTGTAAAGAACAAGTATCGTCTGCCAAGGATTGTTGATCTCTTTGATCAATTGAAGGATGCAAATATATTTTCAAAGATAGATCTCAGGTCAGGATACCATCAATTAAGGATTAAGGAGAAATATATCAGCAAGACCGCCTTCAGGACAAGGTATGGTCATTATGAGTTCATAGTGGTTCCATTTGGGTTGTCAAATTCACCAGCTGTTTTCATGTGCTTAATGAATGGTGTTTTCCGAGAATATTTAGACAATTTTGTCATTGTCTTTTTGGATGACATCCTTGTATATTCCAAGTCAGAAGAAGATCATGAGCATCATTTGAGGATGGTGTTGCAAGTATTAAGGGAGCATCAGTTGTATGCCAAATTGAGCAAGTACTCATTTTATCAGAAGCAAATTCATTGTTTGGGACATATCATTTCAAAGGATGGGATAACAGTGGATCCTGAGAATATAGAAGCCATTAGAGAATGGTTAGGGCCAAAGAATGTGACAAAGGTCAGATCATTCATGGACCTTGTAGGATATTGTAGGAGATTTATTGAAGGATTCTCAAAGATTGCACACCCAATCACTTCCTTACAAAGGAAGGGTGTGAAGTTTCAGTGGACATTGGATTGTGAAAAGAGTTTCCAACACTTGAAACAGTTATTAATAAGTGATCCAATACTAAGGATTGGAGACCCAAATGAAGACTTCATTGTATGCACAAATGCATGTAAAGAAGGACTTGGTGGAGTCCTCATTCAAAATGGGTTTGTTATGTGTTATGAATCAAGGAAGTTGAAGGAGCATGGAAGACATTATGCCACTCATGATTTGGAGTTGGCAGCCATAGTGCATGCCTTGAGGAAATGGAGACACTACCTCATGGGGAAAAGGTTTGAGCTGAGGACATACCATAATGTTCTGAAATACTTATTTGATCAACCAACTCTAAATGATAGGCAAAATAGATGGTTAAAATTTCTAAGTGACTATGACTTTGATATAAAGCATATCAAGGGGAAAGAGAACAAAGTGGCTGATGCACTCAACAAAAGAGTGCATGAATTTCATGCTACAATCATTAGCATGTACCAATAAGATTTGAAAGACACAATTTTGGAGGTTGCAAATTTAGATTTGCAATACAAAGAAATTGTTGAAAAATTACAACAAGGTAATTTGCAACAAAAAGTTGAAGAATATAAGCTAGATAATGATGAAATTCTCATGTACAGGGGTAGAATTTATGTACCAAATTCTCATGAATTGAAAAATATGATATTGAGAGAAATGCATAATGTACCTTATGCTGGGCACCCAGGTTATCATAAAACTATTGCAGCTGTCAAGAGCCAATATTATTGGCCAGGCATGAAGAAAGAAGTTGCAGATTTATTGCCAAATGTTTGGAATGTCAAAAGGTAAAAGCTGAGCATCGACACCCATCTAGTTTGCTACAACCATTACCCATTCTTGAGTGGAAATGGGAAGTTGTAACAATGGATTTCATCACCAAACTGCCTAGAACAAACAAGCAAAATGATTCTATCATGGTAGTGGTGGATAAGCTTACTAAAGCTACCCATTTTATTCCAGTTAAGATCACTCACAAGGCAACCAACATTACTGATGTTTATATGAGAGAAATTGCTTGATTACATGGCATACCCAAGACAATTGTGTCTGACAAAGATCCAAAATTTACCTCAAATTTTTGGAAGGGATTATTTAATGGATTTGGAATAAATTTGAATTTTAGCACAACTTATCATCCAGAATCAGATGGACAAACAAAGAGGGTGAATCAAGTGATTGAGGATATGTTGAGGATGTATGTGATGGATAAACCATAAAAATGGGAAGACTACCTACACTTGGTAGAGTTTTCTTATAACAATGGGTACCAAACATCTCTAAAGATGAGCCCATTTCAGTAACTTTATGGCAGAAAATGAAACACACCGGTAGTATGGGATAACCCAACAAATAGAGAAGTGGTTGGGCCATATTTGCTCAAGGAAATGGAGGATAAAATGTTTAAAATAAAGCAAAATTTAAAGGCTTCCCAAGACAGACATAAAATCTATGTTGATAAGGGCAGAACTCATAGGGAATTTAAAGTTGGAGACCATGTATTATTGAAAGTGAAGGCCAACAAAAGTTCCTTAAAGTTGGGAAATTGTTCAAAGTTGGAAGCTCGCTATTGTGGGCCATTTGAAATCCTAGAGAGGATCGGTCCAATAGCTTATATGATTGCATTTCTTGCATCTATGTCTGTTCATAATGTATTCCATGTATCATTTCTCAAGAAATATATACCTGATGCTAATCATGTTATTGATGGGAATGTGATTTAGGTGGAGAAAGAAGGCGCTTTCCAAGTGCATCCGGTACGCATTCTGGATTGAAAAATCAAACATCTCCAAAATTGAGCCATAGGTATTGTAAAGGTCCAATGGACCTGGTACGGTCCTGAGGACACTACTTAGGAACATGAGGATGCAATGCAGGAAGAATACCCACATCGTTTTGAGGATTTTTTGATTTTTTTTTTGTATATGTGTACATAATGCACTGAGGACAATGCATAAATAAGGGGATGGGATTGTAATATCCCTAGGATGAACGCAATTGTAAATGTAAATGAAAATGTACTTAAGATGGTGAACTATTTGATATCATTTTTTATGCACCTTTCATGGCATAGTGCGCAGTAAAATGATGAAGTGTTCACATTCAGGATATTGCACGCAACAATTTAAGTGCTCATGATCTTGAGGCCAGAGAGACTTTGTGTATATGCTGTGTTTTATAGGCTGGTGAGCCAGTTTTGTGATGATTAGGCCGGAGAGCCTAGATACTAAAGGCCAATGAGCCTATTTGTTTTATATGTACCATCATTAATATAAAACACATCATTGTGTGCATACCGACCACGATAAAAGAGTATGGGGGACTAAACTCCACTAGTTAGGGAAAATGGGGGCTAAAAGTTAAGAAAAAGGGCTAAGCTAGGGAGCTTAAGCCAACAAGGAATATTATATTAATATTTCTTAAGTATAAAGTATGGATAATTATTTTATCCTAAGTTCTAAGGTTGGGGACACGTGGGCCAAAGTAGCTCCCAACATGACACATGTCAAGTTGGGGGCATGCATACATATAGTTTGGACTTAGTTCATTTTCCTATCATTCCTTCCATCTGTCAGTCAATCATTGACACACTCATTGAGCTATTCTCTGTACCTTCCTGTCACTGTACCTGAACCTGTATCCATAAACATACCTGTTTGTGTAGCTGGTTAGCTTGGGAGCTGGATTGAAGAAGTGGCTTGTCAGGCCTGTGAGCAATATCTCTGGGTGAGATAATTGTTGGGAATTGATTTCTCGAAGGTGATAAACTATAGCTATAGGGCTCTGGGACTTCCTGTTTGACCTGTTGTTGAAGCCCAAAAATGAAGTGGGGCAGCCGAAGGTCTGTTGAGAAGAGAAGGGGCACACTTCCTAGGGTGGAACAAGCATGTGGGGAATGAGGGACTATAGGCTGTTAGTTTGAGCAGGCACCTGTGACAGAGTCTTTCCAGTTGTTTGAGACCCATTAGCCTAGTTAGGAACCCCTTTAACTGGGTGGATTTTAGTCTCAGCTCGGGGGTGACCCATTGCTGAGAGTGATGAGTAGTGCGGTCTAAGGATGTGAGGTTCGTGGAAGGTCTGCATGCATTTGGTGATATTCTTATCAATATAAGTGTCAATTGTGTGATAAATTACATGCTGCATTATTATGTACGTGTTTATTTATGGGTTTATCCTATGTGTGGTTATAACTGTATTTATATTTATGGGTATTTCCTGTATATGCTGAATGTATATGTTTAATATTATTTTAGTATGAATCCATGCATTTACATAATGTATTTGTTTGTTTATGTTCTATATATAAATTTACGCAACAGTTCTATGTGTATATGTTTAATTGCATGTAGTTCGAAAAATTTATGTGGCATAGCTCAGTTGGATACTGGGTATGTTACAGTATTTTGAGTAGAGAACAAAAACATTTTCTAGAGTAGCATGCCCCGACATGGGTGGCTGGGGATGTTACATGAGCACACCTTCAAAAATTGAGTTTGAATGAAAATTGTGCCATATTGGCTAATATATATATATATATATATAACAAACTTCCTTTACATTTCTGCTATTTCCAATTTCTCTTCACCCCCGAGGGCCTATTGGCTAAAAAATATAATGAAAATGTGAGAAACAATTTTATGTATGGTTTAATAAATAATCTTGAGTCCCTATTAAGGATGTTGTCTCTTGTTTCCATTTTCATGTGAATGTAATTTATCTTAGCATTCTTTCAATTGTTAAATTTCTATGAAAATTGTTCGCTGTTAGTTGTGCATTCCATGGGAAGAAACCTCATTCTGTAGTTCGTTGAGTACAAGATCGAGGGTGATTGTATCAGTAACATATCTTCATTCTTAATATAAAAAACATGGTCCATTGGTCTAATATTTCATTGATAGTAGTAGTATGTAAATCAAAGTACACACATTAAGACCATTTACAACATAATAACCCTTGTTCTTAGTTACTATGATAGATTTTGGCATTACAACAGTCGACATAAGGTCAAGCTTTCCATATTTAAATGAAACGTCTATATTGTAATTTCTCTAGACAACAAAATCAAGTTGAATATCCCAATTTAATTAGAACTAGCACTTCACAATTTTCTGCATGATACCTTTTCAATATGGTGCAACTTAAACATAGATATCATAACCAAATTAAAAAAGCATAAGAAAATGATTCACATACTGATTCTATTTCATAAGTTCATCAATCATCTCAACTCATCAATTTACTAGAATCTCATAGATAGAGGTCTTGTTCTCTCCAAAAGAGGACAGTCCTAGGGTTTAGGGTTAAGGTCCTTAAGGTCTCGCATATAACACCTTCTCCCTTGATTAGAAGTGTGATTCCATAATCCTTAGGGTCATATTAAAAATAAGAAAATGATGTTTTTTAATCTACATGCTTCTTACCTCATTATTCACTAATACATGATTATACATAAAAGGAAATCAAAATATTGATACCAAAACATGACACAATCCATCATACAATAGAGGTGAATTCCTCACAATAATATTCAAAATGATTTACAACAGTTACACAATAATATATGCATAGGTTTCATATAATTTCAAGAATATGGGGGATCTAACCTCCTCCTTATTTCAAGAGACAAATGTAAGAGTAAATGATCTGTAAACTATCATGGATATTCCATTGGAAAATTCACCACAATGGGTCTAATAAAATATTGAAATCTTTACTATGAAGGTTAATTTCCTTTAGATATCATATTTGATTACCGATTTTTTTCTTAAAATGTATGAAATAGTCAAAATGTGAAAAATAGAGAGTAAAAATAAATTCACACAAAACCATCCATAAATAAACACAAGATATAATCCGGGAAACCAAATATATGAGAAAACCCAACTAGAAGGTGAGGTTACACTACCCTCTTTTCTTGAAATGCAAGTACAAAGAAAGAGGCACTCTCTATGGAGTTTCCTTTGACACTGTGACTTGTATGACTACTATAAAACCTATCATCCTATGTTGTCCTCACAAAATTCCACTCTCAATTGTTACAATCA
>SNQJ01S0240950.1:0-13504 GCA_010110895.2 Picea sitchensis
GAGGGATCAAATCCATCGAGGTGAAATCTTCTTTTTATATTGCAAAAATTAAGGAAAGGTTTTCACCTTGAGGTATTTGATCCCTCTCAATGCATGATAGAGACAAAGTTAAGATGGATCTACGATGGTTTATAAAAAGGGGTTTGGTTGTCACTTATTTGAAATTATGGAGTTAGCCTTTGATTTCTTCCCCTCAAAAGAAATAATCTTATTCAAACCAGATTTAATATCTATTACAAATATATCTCATCCCATGTCTTTCTTGGAGAAAATAAATGGCCTATATAGGAATTAAACACGTTAATTAAATAGTATATGACTCATTTTTGGTAGCACTTATTGGATTATTCACCCACATCATGACCATATTCAGCCAAGTATTGAGAGAATTCATGCTAATTGTCCTTATTTTCCATCACTTGAGTTAGAGGTATTTCCTCTTGCTCATTATCACCAAATTATCTTCTAAACTGAGACTTCAAACCAAAAATATATATGAAAGGGATCCTACTTACATGAGTCGACACATTTGAAGGGATAATAACAAGAGTGAGGTTGTTTGTACCTTGCCAACATGACAATATCTCAATTAAGAGCCAAAACATGTCACTTATGAGGATTGAACATGTGTGGGGAGCTTAACAATCATTTCTTCCAACCACCCAGGCTAAACCCAATTGACTGATAATAATGTAAGATATTGCAATCCTACATATAAATCTTCAATAGTATGAAAAGCATAAGTACCTAGAGTAACTAGAGGATGAAAGTAAACTTTTAATTTTTTCCTTAAAAAATGTAGTGTTGAGCAAGTAACAACTTCCCCTTACCTTTTTGCCTTTGTCATGTGACTTAGGAAAAAAGGGTTCGGGGGCATCCTTTTTTTTCTAAAAATCTAAGAAAAAAAATATTTCCAACTTCCATATCATGACTTAGAGAAATTCTCGCTTTGAGTAAGTATCCATCCCTTTTAGGGTCGCATCAACTTCCAAATTGTTTTTTCATCTCTTTGAGCAGTTTTCTTTTCACTATATTTATCTTGAGAAAAATCCCCCAAGTTATGAGTGTCACAGCTTTTAAATTTTTCAAATTGCATTGTGTCATGGCCCTTAACAAATCTGAAGATGCACCATAACTTGACTCAAAGAAACTTCAAGACCTATGACATGTCACAACTAAAATAATCTCCATGTAATATAGCGCAAAGTCTCAAATTTTCTAAGTCATGATACAGTGTATTTCACAAGAGAAAGATTTAATTTTGCAACTTCAAAAAAAATCAAGTTTTTGATATATTGCAACTTGGAAGTTTTTCAAATCTATGACATCACAAGATCGAAATATTTTTGAGTTGTGATGCATCGCAACCTTGAAAATTTTCAAAGTTACGTAATTATCACAAACTCAAAAAATTCAAAGTTGTGAAGTGTTGCAGCCCAAAAGACATGCCTTGATTTGAAATTTTTCTCCAAATGCAAAGCGTACTAATTGACCTTTTAAAATGTTAAAAAGGTGTTAAAAGGATCTATATTTTTTAATAAAAGGTGACAAAAGGTTTTATGTAACTACCCATTTTACATTTCTCAAAATATTATCGAAACATGCTAGTCAATGATTAAAAGTAATTGGCATTAAAATTCTCTCAATTGTCATCAGTGATAAAAGAGGACAAATTTCATCTTTCAAACAATATTTTTCCCATTTCTAGCTATCCACTCTTTTAAGTAAGCATGTCTTACTCAAAATACTTGATGTTTTCATTTCATCATATAATTATTAATCCTTAGGGGTTTTTTTGTTTTTCCACCTAATCTATGGAATATTCCATATCTCCACCCAAAACGCACACACTTTTATCACACAAACATAAAAAAAAAAAACAATTTAAATGAACCCTGGACCACCCCCACCGATAAAAATTTTGTAACCACACAATGAAAAGGGGTTCTCAAAATGGAATTTATGGCCTCAATTTTGAATCACTGTGAAAAGGGAAACCCTCTCACCTTATTTCACCATGCAATTTGTTCAATATCCAAAAACCAAAGGGAGTAGGGGATGGAATTGACTGAATCGCCCAACCATCAGGATGGTGAGGAAGGGGAAGAATTAGAAAAATGTGATCCTTAGGCTTGATTCCCCTATTAGAACTGTATCAAATCATAAACCTAGTAAGCAAGGCCCTAGTTGAAAAAAGTGGATAAGATATTTCCATTGGTCAGTGAGACCAAACCCCCACACTAAATTGAGGAAATATGTGAAAAGGATAGTGAAATTGAGAAAATAAACCTAATAGACAAGCCAAAGAAGTTGTCCAATCATTCTCATTTTTTCTAGATAAAGACTTTTGAATTTTTTGGTCAATCTGAAAATGAGTCTTTATCACCTTCCCATCACCTTAACACATATGATATGAGTCGTTATCACCTTCTCCTCATCTTTTCAAGATTTTTTACTAAATTTCACCCATATGGCATGAATTATTCTTCTTGCAAAACTCTCAAGGAAAATTCTTGATTGTGGCACAAGGGGAAAATTGTGAAAAAACAAAAACAAAAAAGGGTTCTATAATCATTGCTTTTACCTCCTCAATGCCCAAAAAATTCCCTAAGATGTTGATTAACCATCGATTCACAGTAAATCCAAATTTTGATATTGATACCCCATCGATCCCTTAATTTCATTCCATCTCACGATAAGTGAATTTGACAAAAGGATTTAAAGGAGAGATGGACTGCTAGAACCCAGCATCAAAAAACACTTAATTCACAATCATCAAAGGAAGTCCAAAATATAGTGAACCCTGATTTTTGAAATAATCCTTCTCTCCGCAATGCGGGTTTTCTCATCATTGCCATTGTTTTTTATACAAAACCTACAACTTTTGATCCAAAATCTAAACAGTAGATACAAACTGGAATTTCTAGCTAAAGTATTTGGAATGTCCCTAGAATGCCCAACACCAAAAGAAATGGTTTCTGAAACCACTTCTCTGAGAGTCATGTCCCTGCTATTTTATTTAAAATATTAATCTTCCACCAAAATGAGCATTTTAGTTTGATTTTGCATCTAACTCCACTAATTTTCTCTGTTGGTTAAATGAATGAGTCACGGGATCTAGAGATGGGTCAAAAAGAAAAAGAAAACAAAAGGAACATGTTATTGAACTAAGTCTGGAAAAGGAAGAAGCAATAGATTTTGACAAGGAAGTGCACATCCTTAGACCTGCTTATGGAGACACTTTAGGCAGTATGGATGTGTGAACCACTTAAAAATGGGGTGAGTTGTATCAGATGTTGAAGGAGGAAACTTACACATAGCTCCCTCTTCCACCTCATGAGGTAAACCCAAACTCTAGAATATAGCAGCAAATTAATAAATCAAGGTTACACAAGGTTGTAGCCAGGCCTATAGTGTTTATTTGCATTGAAATCATCTCATGGCTAATCAACAATGAAAACATTGAGAATTGATTAGTCAAATATGTTTCCAATAAATCTATCGGCTCATTCCAACCCTCACCCCTGAAATTCTTCTTCAAATTTCCCCAACCAATTGTCAAATTCATGGAGGAGTGGATTCTATAGTTTTCCATGAACTATCAGGATCTTGTCAAGCACTTGTGGGTCAATCCAAAGACATTCAAGGACAAGATATTGGGATATTGTCCCACAAGGAATTTAAGAACACCATACAATATCACAATGGTTATGATCAACAAACTGTATGGGGAGGAAGATGCAACATTATTTAAATAATCGTGGTTTCCATTCATCCATGTAGTTACCTAGACTAGCAGAATAAGAAATTATGCCTCTATAATGTTAGCATCCATGTCCCAAGGCATCTCCAAGGCCAAACACACAACCCTAGGTATCCATCCAGCCTTATTCATGTCATCTTATCTACTAGACACCACTTGCATATTAAATGTAACGTCCCCAACCACCCAAGTTGGACCACGTCACACAATCTCAACTTATGTCACTATGAAACCCATCTGTAACATCACCAAATTGCTTTTGATACCAAACGGTAACATCATTCAACTTACTAATGAACAATGTTATTCCAAAATACGTTGCGCAGATTCTACTGTAAACACTAGTCTGTGCAATACCACTTGAAGTAATGCGCTCAAACCCAAGTTGATTCACGCCACACAACTTATAACAACGGAAGTAACACAAACAATTGGGCACTATCATATTGAACACACAGTGTTAATGTGTGTGCACCCATTCTAGAATCATTACCAAATGTGTCCTACTTGTGCGCACAGACTGCTTCCATGTGCACACAAGTAACTCCAGCCTCATATACACATAAAGTATTATCTTCACACACGACTATTCAAACCTCTTCTTGAAGACTCATAACCCAAAATCATAAGGTTAACTTAATAGGCAATACTATCAACAATTGTCATACTCATGCACAACTACAATTACTGTCTATCGACACCACCTTACATATGAAAGCAACATATTACAGAATAATAGAAATTAATTATATGCAACAACATACGATAATTAAACCCATATTAACCATAAACAATTAATCATGTCGTAAAGAACATAGTAAATGAGACAAGAACATAAAGACACTTATCTTTAATGAATAGTCACCAACTACGTGCAGAACTCATACGTTCCTCCTAGCCATATGAAGTTTTGATGTTGTCATGATTTTGTCATGAGGTTTTTTGGGTTTATATGTGGACCCATGTGAACCTAGTATCTCTATGTGGATCCAGTTT
The DNA here is from genome assembly GCA_010110895.2 of Picea sitchensis. NCBI lineage: Eukaryota > Viridiplantae > Streptophyta > Pinopsida > Pinales > Pinaceae > Picea > Picea sitchensis. The sequence goes on from SNQJ01S0240950.1 coordinate 4,760, forward strand.
GTGAGGCTTATGTTTTGGAGATTTTGGCACATGATTGGCACAAGTTTTTATGTGGTTGTTGGGTTTTATATGTGGACCCGTGTGGACCTAGGATCTCTATGTGGACCTAGTTTGATGATGATGATGTATCAATGATAGTGACAGAGACAGTGAAAGTGATAGTGACAGTGACAGTGACAGGTTGATTCTCTTATATACACATATTTGAGGGTGGAAGGAAAGGGCGTTGGAGCCTCCTTTTAGTTGGAACTGGAGAATCTAGGGAGTCGTGGCTTCCTTCAGGTTGGTGCATGTAAATCAAAGGATCAGTGCCTCCTTCCAGTTGGAGCTGGAGAATATTGGAAGTTGTAGGTTCATATGAATGTGATCTTGTCACTATATAAGAAAAGCATTATGTGGTTTATTTCCATGTTAAATATTTTGTGCATTGTGTATTTGTTCTTCTTCTCTTTACTGTATATTGGGATGCATTTATTTGATCGAAAAGTTAAATTTTTTAAAAGGTGCTAAATAATAATTGATATTGATTCACCCTCCCCTCTCAGTATCAACAACAACAAGAAAAATAAGGGTCCTAAACCCTAATAAGCAGCTTCCACTCCCAATGGTGACAAAGGACCAAAATCAAAAAGTAAGAAGACTGACATGCATTTCAATTTTTCGAGATGGTCATCTCAAGAGTAAATGTTTTAAAAAGATGAAGGCCTTAGAAGTATCAATGAAGAAGCACCATATCAATCTTGATTGTTCTTCTTCTAACTCTTCTTATCATGGACATGCACTTTCTATTTTTGGTTTTCCTCCAATGCAACATCTATTTCTTCTTCTTGTGAGTGGCTTATTAATTATGGAGCATCTTATCATATGGATAAGGATAAAGCCATTTTTTTTACTCTTAATGAATGTAGCACCAAACAAATATTTGTTGGTGATGATATATCTCTTAATGTTGTAGGGTATAGAATAATTCAAGTAGATAATGGTCATTTAAATGGTGTATTATGTGTTTCAAGTCTTTCCTGCAACATTCTATCAGCATATCATAGCAATCATTCAGGTGAAGTTAAAACCATATAGTTTTCACCTCACCAAGTTATAATCAAGGATTTAAAATATCATAAGCATGTCCTAGCAATTGGAATTGTTGATGATATTACCAAGTTGTATAAATTTGACAGCTTTGGGTCATCATCTTTTCTATCAGTCTTTATTTCTCATAGTGATTACTTGAGAAAACTTTGGCATGAGCGCTTTGGTCATATAAACTATCACTCATTGCAATGACTATGTAATCGAAATATGGTGATTGGTCTTTCTCTCGTTTATTACAGAGATGGTGTTTGTGTCAATTGTGTTCTCGAAAAAATCATCAATATAGTTTTCACAAACATGCCTCTTGGCACACCTTGGTCACTTTGCAACTTGTACATAGTGATTTGTCTAGTTTTTTTCTTATCCTTCCTTATATGGGTGCAAGTAATTCTTAAATTTCATTGATGACTTCTCTGATTCACTTGTGTTTACTTCTTTAAACTTAAGAGTGGAGTTTTTGACATGTTTTTTTCCTACAAGGGTTAATAATAAATCTAGACATCAACTACAAAGGTTAATAATGAATATTGGCAGCAAATATGTTAACAATAAGTTTTCAACCTACTACACTGCATAGGGAATTCAAATGCAACATATTGTTCCACATAAACCACAGCAAAATGATGTTGTTGAGTGAAAGAATCACACATTAAAGGCAATGGATAATTGTATGATCCAATATAAAGGATCAAGTCTTCATTATTGGGCAGAAGTCATCAATCATTCCAATTACATAGTAAATCACACGCCCACAAATGATTTAAAAAAATATAACACTAGAAGAAGAACGGAATAAATTAAGTCAAATGTAAGCCACTTCTATGTGTTTGGTAGTGAAGCATGAGCTCACATTCCTGATGAAAAAAGGAAAGCAGTACAGCCTAAAAGTGAGAAGTGCATTTTTGTTGGATATTCTAAAAATGTCAAAGGTTACCAACTTATTCAAAGTCATTCCAATGAAATAATTATTAGAAGAGATGTTAAATTTGATGAAAATCTCTTGTCCTATGAGCCTAATTTGGCTCTTGTGTGATCTTTGGCCTGAGATCCATGTTCAACATTTGTGCCATAATTTGTTCCTATCTTGGTTTCTTCTTTAGTTGATGACAGTGAGAATGAAAATGCACTTCCACATGCTTGCCTTACTTCAGATGAGTCCATCAAACATGAACCTGCACCAGCACCACCGCTTCCTAGATGGTTATGTTCAACACAAGAAGTGGTTGGTGATCTTTCCAGTAATCCTATAGATTAGCGTTGGACATGTTCACAGTTCTAGCGATCCTCCTCTCTTTTGGCTCAAATTTCAAAGACTCGTGATCCAAACACATTTGCAAAATATTTTATTCATCCATATTGGGACATATCCATGAATGCAGAATATCGTTTCTTAATGGAGAACAATACTTGGGATCTTGTACCTCTTACAAAAGGAAGAAAACTTGTCATATGTAAATGGGTGTATAGAACTAAGAATGCATCATATGGAAGTGTTGAAAGGCATAAGTCCCAATTAGTTTCCAAAGGATCATCTCAATTTTAAGGCATTGACTACGATGAAAAATTTACTCCCGTATCCAAAATGAATTCCATCTGCCTTGTTTTAGCCCTTGCTACCTCACATAAACAAGAGTTCTATCAGATGGATGTTAAATACGTCTTCTTGCATGGGAATTTGCAAAACAAAATCTACATGGAACAACCTCATGGTTGTGTTCAGAATGACTCCAACCTTGTATGTCACCTTAATAAATCACTCTATGGTGTTAAGCAAGCTCCTCGAGCTCGGTATGAAAAAATGGACAAATTAATTCTTGACACAGTATTTTCTAGATGTCATTCTGACCCTAATTTTTATTCCAAAAAATTAGGATTTCATCTCATAATATATGTTATTTATGTTGATGACCTTATCCTCACTGGTAATGATCCTAAACTTTTAACCCGTGTGAAATCCATCCTTATGAATAAATTTGAAATGATAGACTTGAGCATTTCATTGGCCTCCAAGTATTACAAACCAAGGAATTTTTCTTTCCCAACCTAAGCATGTGTGTGACCTTCTTCATCGCTTTCACATGGAATATTATAAACCAACCCCTTCTCCCTTTCAGTTTGGAGTCAAAATTACTACCACTTGTACTACTCCCAAAGTTGAGGCCACTTTGTACCATCAGTTAGTTGATAGCCTCTTATATTTGACTCATACGCATCCTGATATTTATTTTGTTGGTGGTCTTGTTTCCCAACATATACAAACACCCATGAAACCATCAAAAAGAAGCAAAAAGGATACTTCGGTATATCCAAGGTACAATTCATTCTGGGATATATTACAGTTCAAAGGTGACTCCTTTTTTGGTTAGCTTCACTAATTCAAATTGGGTTGACGACTCTGATGATAAAAATCCTACTACAGGCTATGATTTCAACCTTGGTTCCAGACCTATCACTTGGGCTCGTAAGAAACAATAGAATATTTCTCTTTATTTAGCAGAAGCATAGTACCAAGTAGTGGTTAATGCAATTCAATAATCCTTATGTCTTTGACAGATCCTTTCAAAGTTTGGATTCAAGTAGCGACATCTGACCACCCTCCTATGTGAAAATATGAGTGTTATCACTCTCACCAAATATCCAATTCAACATTAGTGAAATGAACACATTGAGACACACATGCACTTCATCATAAAGATCATTCATGATCGAGACATTGAAGTTCCCCTTTTCCCTACAAAATATCAAGTTACAGACATTTTCACAAATTCTCTTACATAAGTGAAGTTTTCCAAACTTTGATCTATGTTAGGAGTTCAGGAAGTTATCAGTAAAGTGGTATAGGCTCTAATGCCTCCTCCTATTGTGTCACCTTTGTAAATCCTTCAATCCTATCCCAATTTTATCATAAGGGGGAATGTTAGAATATTTAGACACATAATATTTATTTAAGTTCCACTTGATCTAATATTTCTATAGGTAAAAGTGTGTTTCTTTAGTATGCATTTGTAATTATGTTATATGTGATATGTTCTAGACATAGAGTGATCTAATGGCTCATATTCTCCTCGATCTTAATGGCTATGTTGATCAGTGTCTTAGCACCTGATTGGTCCATGATCTCTATTTAAAGAGCATGGAGGATCATTTTTTGATGATTGATTGTGAGAAACTCTCTTGTCAAATATTTTCTTTCACATTAATATAATTCCCTAAGTGGCCACGTTATTTAGGGCCATAGAATGTTTCCCTTTTCGAGGGTTTTAAAACATTAAAAAATTGATGTATTGATATTTGATTTGGTTGTGTGAATTTTTATTGAAGTTGTTCATATTGTGTGGGAATATCATGTTTTTTTTAACATAGGAGAGGTGGCAAGCCACACAAAACCTCATTTGCAACATTCCAAAGCTGGTAACAGTGGAGAAAAAAAATATCCTAATACAAGTGATCACTTATGAGGAGGTAACAGAGGTTGTAAAGGATATGGCCTCAAAAAAACCATCATGACTTGATGGATTCACCAATGATTTATTTCATGCCCCATTGGGATGAAATCAAAAAAGAAGTCCAAAAGGTTATTCAAACATTCCAACGCACTAGAGGGAGAACTCTTCAAGGCTTTCATTGTCGCCTTCTTAGCTCTCACCCCTAAGGAATATCAAGTAGATTCAACAAAGAAATTCCATATCATTTCCCTCTACTGTGTCATTTATAAATTAATCACTAAAGTTATAGTGAACTATCTCCAACCAATCATGTAACAGAGCATCTCCCTAGAGCAAGGTGTCCATATTGATTGTAGGAAAATCCTAGATGGCATCATAGTATCCCATGATTCCATCCACTCTCTCAAAAGCAGTAAAAAAATATATATTCTCATCAAACTTGACATGTCAAAATCCTTTGACCATCTAAATTGAATTTTTTTGGAAAGTATGGAATTATCTCTTCCTTGGGTTTGTGGGTCATGAACTTAGTCTCAAAAGATTCTCTTACATTCTAGTAAATGGGGTTCCCTTCACACCTTTTATCCCAACTAGAGGTATCCAAAAAGGATATCCCCTCTCCCCCTTCCTCTTTTAAATATTCATTAGATCAATAATTGTTGTCGTTAGATGTAATTCCATCCAAGGTCTCAATTTTTTTGTCACACGTTCAATTTGTTGATAACAACCTCCTGCTAGGTTTTGGTCCTTCTAGAATTTTCTTTAAATTCCATATGTGGCTAGCCCCACATGTGTGATTAATGGGGCTAATGCAAAATCCACTTGGTATCATGGTCGTCAACAAGGTAGGTCTACTTGTGTGGACATAACTTCCGCATACAAGCTCTGATTGAGGTGATTTTAACATCGTTGGAAAGGTCTCGGTATGTAGAAAAGAATCAAGAGGTTGGGAGATATCATTGCTTTTTCGACACAAAAAAATATCATTTGATGCCTCAAAATGGCTCTGGAAGGTTTTGAACCTCAAATTTGAAATTGTGACCTACCACTAAAATGGGCCATGCAAGCCGACTCCTCCAATTTTTCCACCTAGAAAATACCAAGATAGATGACAAATTATATAATGAACCAATTTGGATCATACCTCCCTATTTTGAGAGGATTTTGGTCCCTAAAATATTGTATTAAATGATGTGAGGAAATTTCTATGCCTTATCCCTATAGTACCATTTTTCCTTGCTTGGAAGTTGTCCTTTCAACCCAATCTGACAAGGGTCATGTTTCCCTTATCTAGCAGTTCTAGAATTCTTCTACAAAAATGTATCTTCTACCAACTATGCCTAAGATTCTGGTGCTAAGTCCTCTATGGTAGTGTCGACGGGGTATTACGACACACTGTCAACGAGAAGGGAAGATATGGTCCGGGGTTGTCTATTTAACCCAAGTCGTTTGGAATAATCTACCCTAACGGGTTTTGTGGATCAGATAGCCAATTAAGATGCTAAAGTAACTATAAGAGGTAAAACTACCTAACTATATAATCCTATCAATTAACACACATATATAATTACTTAGCTTATAGTCGTAGTATATACAATGGATATGTACAGATACAAGGTTTAAATAAAGCCTTGTGAAAATGATGATTTTAACTAATGAATCAAAGTTTAAATACGATGTAAAACTAAAGGAAATTGTTTTATTACTATAAATAGCAAATAACAACAAATGAACAAATAAGATTGGAAATGATATAAACAGTAATGAACAAAGCATTAAAGTTTGGATGATTTAATCATTATTCATTCGTAAAGTAAACAAATCAAAATAAAAAATAAATAAATAAAAAGCTAACTAACCTGATGTTGATCAGCTGTGAAGAAAAGGTACTAAGTTGTATTCATCTTTTTGTGTAATGTAAGCTCGACTTAACTTGTTTCCAAGCATAAATCTATGGCAGGAAGCAAGAATGACATTTCCTAAAACAACTCAAAGAAAAAAAAAATTGTATTTCAAAAGTAATCTATGATAAACAAAAAGACAAATGAATTTTTACTCGTGTACCTTTAAATTGCTCAAAAGTTGAAGATGAATTAAACTTCAATCTATGGCAAATGGTATTATCAAAAATCCAACATTCGATGTAAACTCAAAATGTATAGATAGACGATTAGTCACGGAGATTATAATGACCAATAAATAATGAACCACATAAGAGATAAGCACAACATGAAAATATAAATGTAGAACAGTCTAAAGCTAATTCATACAAATAAGTTTTTCATGCCCAGAAAATATGTGAAGGCCAATAATCACATTGTACAATCTACAGAAGGACTAAAGCCAAAAAGTAAACTACATCCCATATATTTCTCAGAATGATAAGTCCATCATCAGATCCCAAAATAATTCCATTTGTCTCTGGTCAAGCAACAGTATTTAAACTAAATTCATGGTATGTTTCTCATATCTTACAAGATAGATATAGATCCATTTTAAAAATGTCTTTACTAAAAGGTAACCCAAAAAAATAGGTTTGTTGTGGCAACTATCCTAATATTCTTGAAACTGTTTCTCAAAGTGAAAATTACAAATTTGAAGCATTCCCAACTATTTACTCGTTCCTTCAACCTTTGCACATTGATATCCTTCACATCTGAAAAGAAAAACAAAATTTTAAATTAGAAAAGAAATCAAATAAACTAACTAAAGACATGCTATAGAATCCATGATTCTGTAGATAGTCTAATAAATAAAATATAAAAAAAAAAAAACAATTTCAGTTATCAATAAACAAACCAAACGTAAATTCAAAGAAGAACGTTTACCCATTAAACCTTTGAAAAAGAAACATGAGATAATTTGTAATTGATAGCAGCATTGAAATTGGTAGAATTTTTTATAATAATGTCTCGTGACCTCCTGAACCTTTTGTTGACCATGGGTGAAACCAGTTGGATGTTAGCTCTCAAATCTTCATTTTCCTTTTCCAAAGATAAATTACAACCCATAACTTGATTTAGTTGAGCCTGTAGATAAGGGATGTACTGGTAATATCTATGGATCCAATTGAAACAACCCTCACAGTATACCTGTTCCATATCTGGGAGGGGTTACTTGTAGTCTGAAACATGGGGTCTTTTCATGTGCCATAATCTGAGCAAGACACATCTGTAGGTATGGAATGTTGGCATAATACCTTTGTGCCCATGACCGAAAACCAGTACAATTCCCAGGACCTTAATATGTTTTAGGATACTGGTTATTCCTATCGGAGGGGTTTTTATTCCTCAGGGTAGGACCAATAACTGACAGACTTTCAAATCCACAAAGAGGAAAGGAGAAATGGAATTCCTCAAACGAAACAATTTTTTCTAAGAAATTTTTCTTTATAAAATGAGGCATATCTCTAAAATCGATTTGTTTCTGAAGAAACTACATGCATGGAAGGTAAATGACCCCGTTTTGGGGATGGGTTTTTAATGGTTTTGTCAAATTCATAACTGTTTGCTTAGAATTCATACTGCAAAATCATGTCTTTGATATACAATTACGGGTTTGAACTCTAATGTATAATCACGGGTATGTAAAAACCTCAGGGCCATTTGGTTCTACACTACTACAGGAGCCATAGTTTCCAAGGTAAACCAGGAGGCAAAGCAAAAATAATTCATGAAGGGGAAAACGTTGTGACACCAGTAGCTCAAACCAATATACAACGAATGAGGTTGGGTGAATGTACCTAATGTCAAGCACAAATTCAAAGGTATGGGAGTGTGATACCATGACTTCCACTCTTAGTGTTGATTAAACCCCAAACCAGAGGACAAATACACTCAAAACCCACCTCGTCTGCTAAGAACCTAATCCTCAATCATGAAGCACCATCAAATGGCAAAATGAATGCAAGTTCAGGTGAACAGGGCAGAGATGTAATAGTTTCCGAGAACGGCTACTAGCCAGGTAATACAATGATTAGACTGTGACATGACAACCAAAGGTAGCATTCGGATCATAGGTTTATGGCATAGCTTTAGAACCAAAATCGCAAAGGGGTAAAGCAACAACATAACATTATTGAAAATTGATCAAGGCATAACATGAATCAAACGCAACTAGGTTCTATCCTAATTCTATAGAAATTTTGACATAACCATATGTTAATCAAACTTTAAAAGTTTTAAGATTATAGGTGTTTCAAAGGCTC
>SNQJ01S0240951.1:0-13504 GCA_010110895.2 Picea sitchensis
TTGTTGGCATCATTTTCAACTTGATGTTGCTTCTATTCTACATATTTCTCATCCTCAACCACTACAGTCTTCTCATTATCTGCAACAAAATCAAAATTCAAACAATCATGAAAATCAACACTTCCTATCAACATCTCTTCCATCTCCACATCTATTGAAACATCACTCTCATATGTAACATTACCAAAATTTGTAACATCATCTCCTTGCAACAATTGTGTTGTTGAGCTTCTTCTTCCACGTCAAATTTAGATTTGTATTCATAATATTCATCCTTTCATTCCTTGTCATACCCATTAATCTCGTCACTCTCATCAATTATTTTTTAGGCCTTTTCAAGACTTCCAAACAATTGAACATACTTTGCAACTACTTGGCAATAACAACTTCATATTCATCATAATCTTCATAAAAAACTCTTTCAACTCCTGGGTTTCTTCTCGAACCCACATTGCAATCTATATGCATCCTTCTCTCTCTTCTCTCACAAAATTCACAACTACTCATCCAAACCAACAACTAATATTGGTGTTGTCTTTACTCTTATAACATCTCACCCAATAATCTTCTCATGCAATTTACCTCTCAATCGACACTTGTGTTTGCATCAACCATTGGCTTCTTTATAAGTATGTTGCCTCACATTTGGTGCTCTATTTGTATCATCACCCCCTTCTCAACAACAATCCTCTTGTCTTCTTCAACATATGGAATATTTAAGGAAATATGTGCCCTTCTGCACTTCTTCCTATCAGATTTGTAGCTAGCACTGATACCAATTGATGTAGTGGGATAAAGGCCTCCCTACATCTCAAAAGCAAATATAGCATATAATAACTCAGTTGAATGTGTTTTTCTACAAACTAATTCCACATTGTCATCATCATCAACAACAATTGAATTCAATATAGATTTTAATGATGAGCATTATAAACCATGTAAAATAGAATTTCAATCGGGTTTACAAATAAATTGATCATTTGTAATCACACGTACTCTTGGGCTTATGACACACATAGAACCTTTCAAAGTATCTGGCTTACTCAACAAACATTACTAACAATGGCGGCAACCTCAACTTTACAAAGTATTTTCCAACAACAACACCTACCTATGAAGCCTCGAACTTCCAAAAGGAAGCCTACCCACCTTCTCATCCAACCCATCAATTAATTGTGGGTACAATAGTTATATGGTTACACTTTTCGATAGTTCACTAATAAACAAATTGTTTCACCCAAAGTAATTGATTTAACATACAAAGAGCTCGTTAATTCATTTGACATGGTCAATAAGTTGGGCATCCTCTAGTTCAAATGTCAAAGTGTTATTTGTTGGCCTAAAACTAACATGGCAATGCAATCACTATGCTCTTCTATTGTGTGCCTCACTCAATGTTCTAATTGGTTCAATTGTCGTAACTAGTGCCGATGAGTTTATATCGAGTATCATTTGCAAAATGTGGGGAAGTGCTCGAGATTTTCCCTATGAAGTTTTCCTTGAAAAAAAAGAATTGCAAAATGTGAGGAAGTGCCTAAGAGTTTCACTGTGAAGTTTTCCTTGAAAAAAAAATTACATTTGTTATGATTTTCTTGTTGTTCCACACGTTTGTTGGTGTATTTTCATGAATGCAATAGGTTTGGGTTTTTATGGTTCCATAGATGGTTAGCTTGATGTCAAAATATTATGTAAAATATCCAAGTATTGCCTTGGACACTTGATGTACCATCTTTATGATATCCATATGACCTTTGACATTTTCAAAAAAATAGTAGTATATGTTATACGATTTATGCTACATTGGGACTTGGGTATTTCTTATTCTTCTAATGTGTTTAATACTCACTACAATGAAAACACTAATTGGTAGAGTCTTTTATGAAATCACTTATCCCTTCTTTGATTTTAGCAGAAGCTGATAACCAAAAGTTTTAGCGAATGTTTTTTTTATGCAATGTGTTTCAACCTTATAACCACACTAGTACACTTAATTATCGATCGCATCAGTGTGCAAACCTACCACAAGCACTAAAGTAGGTTAAAACATATTATAAAAAAATATTAACCATTTAAAAAAAAAACTTATTAATGCACCATTTATATTCAAGTACATCGATGCATTACCACACCCTTCACATCAAAGTAGGTTAAAATATTTTACAACAAATATGTGTTATTTGTTCAAATAATTATCATAAGTGTGTCATTATATTGAATTTCATCGATGTGTAACTACATACACTAGAGTAAGTTAAAATATTTTATAAAAGATAACAATCACTTGTTCAAAAAATGATTAAAATGATTGTCGACACACCAAATAGATTAAATAGCACCTATGTTATATCATACTAGGTGCATCATGTTAGATCTTTAATTAAAATATATAATAAAAAAGCTCGATGGTGCACTAAATATTTTTAACAACATTGGTGCGTAAATCTACCATGCCTACCAAGGTAGGCTAAAGTAGTTTAAAAAATATCGATCATTTTAAAACAAAAATCTAGTTGGTGCACTCGATAGACATAACAACAATGGTGAATAACCATGACATGTGCATTGAGTAAAGTTTAAGTATTAAAAAAACAACCATATTTTCAAAAAAAAAAATCAACGCGTCATATATATTTAGTTGCATTGAGTGTGTAACACTACCACACACATCAATGTAGATTTTAAAAAAAATTAAAAAAATATAAATAGTGCACCTCATACATGTAAACATATCGTGATAGGGTAAATACCAAGTCAAATTTTCATTTCAACTATCATTCAGTGCTTCACACCCATACAAGCACCAATGCTTATTACCCCCTATGACCACCCTATTGTGTGGTGTTACTAGAATGCTACATTTCTTAATTTCTTCACTTTCACATTAGATTTGTGTTTATTTTGGAATTTTGCACATGGTATTGGATTTTCATTTTTTCTCTATACAATAACCATGCTTTCTCGATGAAGAAGAGAGTAGGTGAATTGACTCTTATCCCTTAATTTACATTTTCAACGTTTTAAAATTTAAAATTTGGCTTTAATTTCTTTGGTTTTTGTTTTTTAATTTTGTCGTTATGGCCTTGGAATTTTTCTTGCACTACTTGTTGGTGCTCTTAGAGTTAGCACCAACTCACACTCATTCACATCATTGTAAGCGCACATGAGAGTTAAGTTTAATTCGTGAAAATTTCCTGCACTCTCTAGTGCACTAATAAATGTATGGATGGATTAAGAATGGTGCTCCACAGAAGTTTAGGTGCATTGACAATGTTTGGTACCAACATAGAGCATTGTTGGTGTGCACATATATGCATAAATGCATCATGCCTATATAGGTAACATCAATGCACTGTGCATCCAAACATTCTAAGTGCATCAAACAGTTACAAGAATGCACATGCAAATTTCCTATGCTCTCTTGTGCATTAATGAATGTATGGAGGCACTAGTAGTGGTGCCCTATTATTATGTGGTGCATTGCTCACCCTTAATAATAACACAAAGGAATGACGGTGTTCTCTGTCATTTGTAGCACACCTTAGTTATGGCACACTAGCATTAATACACGATAATAAACTAGCGCATTGATATGAAAATTGCATAGATAGTGTATAATATTTTTAAAACTTATCGGTGCATGAAGTTTTTAGTATGCACATTTTTACTGGTGCAGTATTATAAATATGGTGCGTTGGAATTGTTGGTACCCTCGGGAAATTGTACTATATTATGTACGGTGCATTTAGTTAAAATGGGCGCACTGGTTTATTTACCACATTTTTTATGTAAAAAAAATAAGTTCAATATTTAATGAATATTACAAATGGTAATTTAGTATAGATCATTTATTTTATAAATATATTTTCCTAATGAGATTTGTATGTGAATCATAGATAGCCATAGTAGGTCGACCCATATAACTTTGTGCATATATGGGAGGCCCAATAGAGGGAGAGGGATATGTTCCCTCATCCTATTATGCCTTAGAATCGTCTCCTTTTGAGGGATGTTGGCCCCCTCAAGTTTTATGAGGAGGCTAACTCCAATAAGAGGAACATAAACTTATTGATATAGTTGATCTATTGTTGGGATCATGACTTGCATTCCTTTAGGGTTAGTCCGAATATGTGGTACCAACCCATAGAGGAGGATATTTATTTTATCAACGGGCTATCTAGGAGCGAGGGGAAGATTTTTCCCATTTCTCCAATTCATTGCCTGATATTGTAGGTGAGAGTCAGTTGGAATATGTGTAGTGATAAGTCAATGTGGACATCGTTGACCCCAATGACTTCTAGGTTTTTAGGGGCTATATGAGATTGCATTCTTCTAGAGCAGATGAGGTCAGGTGCTTGTGCTTGATCATCATAGCACTATCACACAATACCTTTAATGGGAAGTGCATTAATTGCATTATGATATATTATGTAGATAGTTTGTTTCATAGACCTATACAGATTAGGTAGTTTTCCATTCTTTTGTAATAGTTTTGTATTTACTTGGATCACTGTCATAGCATGTTCGAGGGGACAGGTAACTTCCCCTTTATTTCGAAGCTATTTACTTTATTTTTTGAGAGGTTTTTGGTCGCCCAACTGACATTTGACCAACTCCTTCCCAGGCTACTGACTAATGTGTGTATGTGCATTTGAGGGTTGATGTTTCCCAATAGGGGCCAGTCAGAGTACTCTCATAGGACAGTGAATTCATATTTGCAATGCCTATTTTAGAGTTTGTAATCATGTAATTGTTACCACAAAAGGAGTATTTAGTCCCAACATTGGGCATAGGCAAGGAAGACAACCAAGTTCCATACAAAGAGTGGTTGTAACAGGTTTGGTATTTACTATATAATTGGATAGGAAGAGAGAAGTCATTGTCTCCCTCCAACAGTTGAACTGACCTTGGTGTGTACTTAGACTTTGTTTCTCTCAACTCATACAACTTTTTAGATCTCCTAGTAGAGATGTTTTGGGTAGTATTGATATCATACTTTGGATCACTAGAGTTCTTAGTTGACTCAAAAAAAGAGATGGATTGGTCAATTTTGGATGAATTACAATAGATTTGGCTTCCAACTTTTCAAAAAATGAGCATATGGAAGTGTTCCTACATGTCTTTTCTATATCTCCTATTGGATCCTTGACCATAGTGGGAGGTATAAAATCCTCAACTTTGAGTTGTTGTTCATTAACATAATGAGACAATGTGACATGTAGAGGGTTCATATTCAACCCTTTACATTTCGAATAGCCACATACTATTGGGGTGTCATAAAAGAGATCCAATTCATGGTGGAATACCATTGGCCCATGATGGCTACTAGAAGATGGCATGTTACAGTTGGTAGGGTAAAGTGACTCTCCATTTTCATCTACCATTAGCATGTTGTATTAGATAAAATATTGCAACAATTTTGTATAGGTGGGATATCCTATGCATCCAAACTCAATCTTGAATTAGGATCCTACAAAATTCATGCACAATTCATCAAATGCACATGCAAAGGTAGCATAAGCTCAATCAAATAATTAAAATATAAATAAAATCCAGACTTACCACAAACAACAAGGGATAACTTAGTGAAATTAGAATGATATGGAATGATGAATCTAAATAATTGACCATTTGATACTATGTCACCCCCCCGTATTTGAGCCAAAATCACAATGAATACATGTATACATTCTTAAAAGAAAGTTTGAAAAACATATAACATTCTAACTTTAAATAGACTTTTGAAGGTCTTTTTAAAGTAGTTTGTGCACCTATTTTATATTTGTGCATTAGTGCATTTAGTTATAATAAATTCATAGTGCGTTGGATTTTGATGGGCATTGAAAATATACTAACACTAAAATCTCCGCAAAGGAAAACCTCCATGAAGTACTAATTATGGAGGTTTGCACTTCTATTTTAATTGAACACTATTATTATGGTACATTTAGAATAATGTGGTGCACCAACATGTTTAAATATAATAAATGCACCACAAGTTGATTTTTTTTTTTAAATTATAAACTACATGTTTTTCATCAATGCACCGAGAGAGAGAGAGAATTTCATTTTGTAAAAGTGATTCAAACAAAACCCTAAACCTTGATCCATTGTTGTGCCAAAAGTTAGAGGGAGACTTGTGTAAGAGAGATTTACTAGGTAAGAGATTGGATTGGATAATTTTTTCATTTTTATTTTTTCCTATTCATATTTATCATTTATTTCAACAAAATAGAAGAGTTTCGTACTTACCTTCAACACTACAAACCCTAGCTTTGTTGTTTCTTCCAATTTCTTTTATGTTGTTGGGAACCCTAGCTTTGTTGTTTCCTTCCTTTTGTTTTATGTTGCTGCAAACCCCAACCACGAGGGTTTAATTTATTGATTGTTTCATAATGATATTTGTTTTTGGAGGCCCTGGGGGTTTCTTGGCCTCAACAATTATTTTGATGTAAATAATAGTTTAATGGATTGGGGCTCTTCATTGCATTGGACTTGAAACCATGTCCCTATCAATTAAACACACACACACACACACACTTTTGGGTTTTGTGGTGTGCACTGTGTTATCTCCCAAAATGAATCAGTAAATTTGTTCCATTTTGTAGGTGATAACATGGTCATAAAATAGGGTTCTATATAAATTTTTAGAATTTAGAAGTGTCAAAACATAGGATTTAAGATTTTATCCTAGAAATAAATTGATCCTCAAAAGGTCTTTTAAAAAATTTAAGAAAAAGCCTTTCAATAGCTAACATCTGTTTTAAAGTTGAAGCTAGCTGGTGAAAGCCCTAGGTTTCAACGGTTAAAGTGTACTCCCCACAACAAGCGAGCTGGTGAAAGCGCTAACACAGATTTTCCTCCATGACTCCAGAAACCCAAAAAGGACATGTCGGATGCACGTCATACAATCATCATGGCAAGCTGATGGAAGCAAATGAATGATGACACCATTTCATCACGTTTTAGCAGGACATCATGACAGATTGTGCTCACGTATTTTGTGCGACAACAAGAGGAGGGTTTGAGGTGACGAACTCTCAATCATCATTGGAGACAGAGGATAAAGTACCAGCCATCCAACGACATCAAATCACCATTTCTTATTTTGAACTCGCGGTGTTCAAAATTTCTATTATGAGGTTTCATATTTCAATTGACAACACATGGTCATTTTCACCAGCGCCAACCTTTTCCTTATTAAGAAGATTACTGTGTCAACCATGTGCAAATCAACTGACAATTAAGTTGCAGATGGAGAGGAAGCAAGGAGGGTTACTTTTGAGGAAAGAGTTGGATAATTTATCCTTTTTTCAGTCTTATCCAGAGGTGTAGAAGCGATTCTCAGACACAGGTTGTATGACATATGTGGAAAGGTTACAAGAAGGTTATCACCAGGCAACAACACAGATTTTTGCAAAGTCATACGATGGAAAGAAAGCTATAGTGGGCTCTTTGGAACTGATAGTTGATGAAGCTGCCATCACTTTGGCAACTGGCTTACCCAGAACAAGCCAAAGTTGGTTTAAAACAACAGTGACCAAGAATTTGGATTTTAGGGTATACCTCAAGATAGAATTCCAAAGAATAACCTGGAAGAAAAGCATCCATGTTTCTTACCTTGAAGATGAATGGCAAGATCTGTTCAAAGGTATCCAGTTATACTTAACCTCAGAGGGCAGGTATGACAAGTTAATGTTATATCATTTTAGACTCCTAGATCACTTCACAGGGAAGGTCCTTCTAAATTTGCCTTTCTTTCTTCATAAGAGTCTAACCAAGGTGTGTAATAAGATCAGAGCCGAACCTTTAAGGATAAAAAATGCCCTTTGTCATTATGGCTTGATCAAAATGATCATCTTGGAAGAACTGAAACGAAGAGAAAGAACTTGGCAACACTTTCTCTTATGGGGAGGTTTTGAGACCCAAACTCAACCTATAAATGAGAAGAAGAAAGCAGGCAAGAAGCAGTCAACTCCTCATAGTAGCTCAAGGAGGAGGAGAGCTCTCCCAAAGCCACCAGAAGACAAAAATTCTAGCATAAAGCCCAAGAAAGCTAAAAAGAAACTAGAATTTGAAACAAACTCAGAGCAATCCACAGTGAAAAAGACAAATGCTCTAAATCTGCCATACACAGATTCAAACACAGAACCAGAAAAGGAAGATGAAAGTCTAGCACACTCCATGAAAACTGCACAGGATTGTGAAGCTTTTACTCCCAAAGATGAAGGTGAAACCTCAAGAAATAAAAAATCAAAGAAATCACAAAAGATTAAGGAGCTGAAAGAGGTAATAGCACAACAGGAGGTTCTGGAAAGGGTGATAAAGGTAAGATATAAAGCTTTATCAGAGAATTTTGAAAAGACAAATGCAGCTTTTGAGAAGCTAGCACGTGAAAGCATTAAAGACAAGAAGAAAAAGAAAAATATCACAAAGGATTATAATAGCTTATGGTGGTTAGCTAAGCGCCTGAAGAGGAAAATAAAAAAATTGAAGGGAAAAATTAACAAACACCCATATTTACAGGTGCTGGCCCAAGTTGCTATAAATTTGCAGGGAGAGCAATCAAATGAACATTGATTTTTGATGGAACAACATTTTTGAATATGAAAGGTTTCCTTTTTGATCAAAACAGAGCTTTCACCAGCACAGAAGGCGAAATTATAACCAATTAGCTGTTGAAAAGAAGAGCTTTCATCAACTAATTAGCAAATCCTAAGGCGAAATAGCTGGTGAAACTGCAGAATGAGAATTTTGAAGAGTTGAGCTCGAACAGAGCGATTTTGGAGTGATTTAAAGGATAAGAGAGTATCAAAAGATTAATCATCAAATCAAGAAATAGTCAGTTTCAAAGATTCGTGAAGATTTTGGAGGTGAATGCTTAATTGGTAAACTAAAGCTTTGTTCACAGTTGTTGAAAGATTTCCAGACACTGAAGACATGTGTCTTTTCCTCCATGACACATCAGGGACATAGAAATGATGAAGACCAGATGTCAAAGGCCAACTATGAGGACAATTCGATTCCTAGGAACTAGTTCTTTAATTATCCTATTGTATTCAATTAGTTTTTTGCTTTCTATATTTAGAAATCTAGATCCATTTTTTCAGGATCTGAGACTTGCTGTAAAGGCTATAAATGCCTATCTATTTCATATACCAGGGGTTCGATTCTGGATAGAGGACTATATTATGTTGTAAACAGACTTTTACTATGATTATACAAATCACATTTTCTTCTCTCTATTGATGTCAGACTCTCATTTTCCCTCTGTACTTTCTATTAAGTTGTTTTAGCTACAGAATGATGGTTATCTCATTGGTTAGCTCATAACTTGATATTAAGTTGCTTATCATTGTTTATTAAACCCTACACTTTGTATTCAGTTTATAAACATTGTTTTCTCACCCTTTTAAAGCTATCATCTGATCATCAATCCTTGAGAGCACTGGTTTATTTGATTTTCATTTTACTGTCTGAGTGCCATACTATAATTGAGTTATCCCATTGATCCACACATACATAAACACAAAAACAAGTTTTCTTCAAAGTTACCAAGCATCTTTGACCTACAACCTCAAAGAGTTTTTTGGAGTGCTAACACATTGTATAGTAAATACACACTAGTAAAGCACACTACTTTGCTCTATTGGTTAAAAAAAAAAAACATTATCAAGTCTCAGAGTGTGCATTATATAGTATATAAGCACCGATGAGTATTATTATGTAATATGCTTCAATGGGTATCATTGTATAACATGCCTTAATTAACCAGACAACAATTTTAGGTTGGAATTACTTAGTTTGTAAAACATATTTTATAGTTTGTATATTTATTTATGCGAGCCTTTTATTGATAGAATATGGTTGATAAAAGATCGAGGAAAAAATCTTGTAGCAACAGAAGTGAGGGAATCACGTCCCAAGAAGAGAACATGGCAAGCTATTTGAAGTTTTAATAGTCCTTGAGATCTAGGTGGATCCCAAGGAGATTGACATGAAGTTATTCTTAGACTTTTTTTCCAACAATGCGCTTCTTAAAAATAATAAAAACATGTTTGAAACATTTGATTTCACATATGTTGAATGTTGTGCGACGATCAATAGTGGGGGAATAGAAGGATTTCCTAATAAGAAAAAAAATATGAAGGATGCCAATGATGATGAATTTGTCCTTAGTTCATCTGGAGTGGTGTTGGTAGTTAATGATAAGGGGATTTTTTTATTATAAAACTATAAGGGATATAGTGGAAAGGTCGTATAGATGTTCTTTTCACTTACACTACAAAAATCAATCCAATGAATCCAAGACCGTGGTTATATTTAAATTACAATAAGTGTTTCTAAAGCAATGGTCAATGATATTGTTAGACTTGCAATAACAAAATTGTACAATAACAAAATTAGCTATTTAGAAAATATTATTGCTAAACATTTTTTCTATAATATGTATATACTAGTCCATAAATATTCAAATGAATGTTTCTCCTATATTTACATTCATATAAATATTAATAATTTTTTTATTGTGCTTTTCATTTTGAAGGGAGACACTAAACAAGATGATATTCGAAACATGTCGGTAGGGATGTCTAAACAAATGTACAAGTAGATGGTCAAAGAAATAAGAATAATTGAATTGTAGGAAGAGCTACCCCAACAACAATGAGCATCAAATATATGTGATCATTGATTCTCTCTCTCTCTCTCTCTCTCTCTCTACACACACACACACACACACACACACATTTATGAGGAAAACTATGGTTTTCTTTTCAAAAGACAAATTCATGATGATGTGTCTCTAACTCAAGAAGCATTGCATTCTTTAAAGCTCAAAAAGATCCCCTCAATCGTCATGAAGCTCGATCTATCAAAGCCTTCGACAAAGTCAACTGGACTTTTGTAAGGCTTGCCTTGATCCAATTGGGTATGAACCTACTAACAATTAACTGGATCATGGGATGGATAGAGTCATCTTCCTTCGTTGTCCTCATCAATAGGGCTCCCTCTTTTTCCTTCAGATCATCCTGAGGGTTATGCCAGGGGTGCCCTCTTTCATCGCTCTTCTTCCTTTTAGCCACGAAATGTCTCAACTTTCTCTTAAAAAAGGCTCACAACGATGGACTTATCAAAGGAAAAAAAATTACAATCTCAGATATCTTAACCCATTTATTTTTTGTTGATGATGTGATTCTATTTGGTGCAGGAAAAATATTGGAATTTCAAGCTTTGAAGAAATTACTGGATCTGTTTTGTATTTCATCAGGAATGCAAGTCAATAGAGCAAAGTCTATTTTGTTGGTTCAAGGTTTGGAGGAGGATTCTTTAGGTGCCTTGGAAGATCTATTGCCCTTCTCAAAGAAAAAAAATAGATGAGGGACTGAAGTACCTGGGCTTTGTGCTCAAACCCAATGATTATTTGTTTAGAGATTGGATATGGTCATACAAGAAAATTCAGGCGAAAATCTCATGTTGGGTAAACCGTTGGATCTCTAGGGGTGGTTGATTAACTCTATTGAACTCAATCTTGAGTAACATCCCTATATATCGGGCGATCATAGCCAAAATTCCAAAAGGCATCATTACCAAAATCAAGAAGCTTTGTTTTCACTTCCCATGGTCAGGAAATTGGGAAAAAGGTGGGATTCCACTAGTGAAGTGGTCGAAGTTGGAGATGCCAAAAGAGTTGGGGGATGGGGCATAAAAAAATTATTCTGGTTCTTAAAATCCCTTGCAGATAAAAGCATGTGGAGGCTCATCCACAGTGACATGCTTTGGGGCAAAGTATTGGTCTCTTAATACATCCCATGTTCATCCATTCTTGAATGGATAAGATCACCTAGGAAGATTATGCACAACAGTTAGATATGATGGGAGGTCATGGTTGAGGCCTATCCACTAATTGGGAATTGTCTAGTTTGGAGTGTGGGGAAGGGAAACCATATAAGGATAGGCAAAGACCCATGGGTAAATTCAGGGGAATGTTTCAAGCTACCTAATGATCAGGTAGAAGATCTCCACAACTGTGGTATTTACTACTTAAAGGATGTAGCTATGAGGGACTCAAATCCTCTAGGAAGAACTATATGGAAGTCGATAACCTTATTAGAACTAGAAGGATAGAAAACAATTTTATGGGGAGAGTTCATAAATCACTTACAAGCAAACTTCATCTCTCTACAGGAGGATGAGGAGGACTCCCTTTTTAGAACAGGTAATGAGAAATCAAGTATATAATCAGACAAGAAGGGTTATCAAGTGATTGTAGAAGATGAGTTCAGGGTTGAGAAGAAATGGTGGTGGCATTTCATCTCGGAATCCAAGGCCCCAAATAAAGTGAAAATCTTACTTTGGATGGCATTGGAAAACAAAATGCTAACTTGGGATAATGGGATAAAAAGGGGTTGGGTTCGCCCCAATAGATGCTCGCTTTGTAAATCGAGCCTATAATTAGTTTCACATCTTTTTATTCAGTGCCCATATGTTGTTAAGGTTTGGA
Source organism: Picea sitchensis (assembly GCA_010110895.2). Taxonomy (NCBI): domain Eukaryota; kingdom Viridiplantae; phylum Streptophyta; class Pinopsida; order Pinales; family Pinaceae; genus Picea; species Picea sitchensis. Next base: position 12,500 of record SNQJ01S0240951.1, read on the forward strand.
AGGGAATAAAAAAATATCTCAAAATCATAATTGAAGGGCCTAGTAGGGATATGGAAAGTTGGCTTATGCTCTGGAAGGAGGATAATGATTCCAACGTTCACCTTTCCATTTCTTTTTTCTATCTTTATTCTATTTGATGGTTAAGGAACAATTTTGTTTGTAATGACACTTTCATCCCTTGTGAAGTGGTGACAAACCTGTTAGTTAAACTCACTAGAGAATATAAGTAGGACATTAAGACTAAAAAGATCAGAATGCCCATTATGCCTCAACTAGTCGAAGGAGTCCCATGGGGATTCTTTGACGGGGCCATCCAAGGTCACCCTCCTCGATGAGGAGCGGGGGTTGTTTCATTTATTTCCATCTCCCACTACTTCATGATCAAGTATGCGCCAGGGTCTGTCTCCAATAACAAAGTACCGTCTCTCCAATAACAAAGGAGAGTTATCTGCTCTCATGATCTTGCTCTTTCATGTCGACATGCTCAAGCTGAGGAAGGTCCAAGTGTTTAGCGACTTGAGGGTGGTGATAGATTGGGTCATCGGGGCTTCATATATGCAGATTAGAAATCTTCGCCCCTGCTTAAGACATGTTCATTGTTTTGTAGAAAAGTTGGAGTAGTTTTCATGCAAACATGTTCTCAGAGAATTAAATGAGAAAGTAGACGGTATGTCTAAGGAGGCGTTGCAGCGGGAAGATGGAGCTTATATTGTGCACAAATGATTTGATAATCAGTTTCTAGAAGATATGAACTTTTAACCGTAACTTTCTTGATATTTTTTTATCAGTCTATAACTAGGGAGTAAGAGCTAATGATAGTGACGATATGTTTTTGATCGGAATGTATAAATGATAATCTAGTGGAACTGGACAATAAGTCAAGGAAAGTGTATTTGAAAGTGATATGGACAGTCCCTTAGTGGAGGGAAATATGTATATTATTCTATTTTGATGGAATATAAAGTTTTTTCAATTTCTGAATACACACACACACACACACACACA
>SNQJ01S0240952.1:0-13504 GCA_010110895.2 Picea sitchensis
AATTTGTTTATGTTTCTGTCCCCAAGGGTTAGGTATTCAAGGGTTCTACAAACAAGGGTTTTCCCTGTGCTATAGCTCTCTGATATACATGCGGGGTCCAACAATAGTACTCGGCCCAATATATCAGGGCACTAACTAAGGAGGATAGACCATACCCTTAGCCATACTACCTTACTACCTAGGTACTAGAGAGTATCTTCCCGAGTGCTATTCTCGGTGACACTATAGCAGTTAGGTGGTCAATTGGTTTATCTAAAGAGGGCTTCAAGTAATCTAGGCCGATCCATACACAGGTGTTGTCTGATGTGCTACCACTTGAAGGGGTACCAACAGGGGTTACAAGGGTGGTCAACAGATGTGCGCTTAAGTACCATTTGTATTTCCTGTGTGTATGAATCCCTCAACCACGGGTTTATGTGCATAACGACATATCTCTGTGGCTTAAAGACGCTGAAATACGTCTCTACCCTGGAAAAAAAAATTAACCCACACTTTTTGCCGAGGAAAGTGCTCTGATACCACTTGTAATATACCAGATATAAAATGTATGCAGAACAGAAATAAAATTCTAGTAATGGCAGAATAAAAACAATATAACCAGAACATTCACCACAATACCACTGAAAATGATATAAGAATAACAACAAAAATAACACTTTGAATTTGAAAGCAATGTTCACGGGCCTCTTCGAGGGGGCAACCTCCAGTTGATCATAGCTCTATTACAATAATATCCAAGCTAGGGTTCTCATACCCTCAACTTCTATTTATACTAAAATGAATCATCTAGAGGAAGATCCTTCTAGAAGCGGAAGCTTCTATTAGGCCTTCTTACATCCGCCTTATTCTATTTTATTGAAAGGCCTTATTAATATTGACCTTTATTACATCCAAATATATTGTTCTACCTATGTGCAGGTTAGGACCCTAACGCCAACATGGTGCTTTCCATTCCGGTATGGTATCTACACCCATCCGCAATGGTCCCTCAACCATCCCTCCCTCCCCAAACAAAGGGAATCCCGATGCAGATTCCTGTACAAACTCTAACCGCACCACCCTCACCCCCACTTTCTAGCACCACCGTGACGACTGGTGGCAGACGGAAGAAGAAGGAGCCCACCGCTCCACTTCCTCCCCGAGTTCAACCTCCTTGTGCACTATGCGAGAAAGAAGGACACCCCACAAATAGATGTCCCTCTCTCCCCGAGTTATGCAATTTGATCCAATTCCCTCGAACGCCCACATCACCCATCGCTTCACCAAGCACACTTAGTACTACCACCATGTCCCCTACTGCAGGTAGTAAAGGGTTGCAAACCAGATTCACATGTGCCATCTATTCAGAGTATGGCCATTACACAGACGCTAACAACAGTACGCTAAAGCTTTCATAAAGGCCCATCTCCACCCACGTCATCGAGTACCCAAGTCACTGACATCCATTATGCCACATCCTTAGTTAACAAACATATGAGGTTCCCTTGCTCTCTCTATGAATCACTTGATCATTTCACATACCAGTGTCCCACGATCATTGAATACAAGCATCGTCAAATGGCCCTTATTCAAAATCCCCCAAACCCCTCACTTCCTGCGATACAAGTGATTCCCCCTACTCTTCAGATAATGTTCACATTACCTCCTCTGAACCTGAGGCACTTACTACCCCTCCATGGTTCATGGATAGACGGTCTGAGGATTTACCCCCAAATCCTCCCAACTCTCTGGTTCATTTCCCTCAGGAAATCTTACCCTTTCCCATGGTTCACAACCCACAATGTATGAACATCTGGTTTATATCAAGCATTCCATTGCACCATATTTTTGATTCCCACTTTACATCTTCACCACCCGCAGACAATGACACGGTGACAGTCACCAATGTTACTTCCCCGGATCCCCTATATTCTTGCATGTTCCACTGCGACGAAGATATCCTCGAGGAACTAACTACACCCGATTTCCCATGGAATGTGCTCCATCACAGAGTGCTATTTCTCTCACAGGAAGCCTTTGACCCTCCTAGTCAATCCCCCATATGTGCAATCAAAACCAAGGATTTTATTCCATCTAGGCATATAGACTAGTTCACCAACCCTATCCCTGCCCTCGATGCTTTTGAAGAAGGAAACATGACCAACATTTCCCCCACTATCAAAATTGATATCTCCATCAAACCTGGAATCATAGAAGAAATCACCATTAGCGCCGCATGCTCCCCCGAGGAACTCACAACTTACAAATTTGTCTTTCAGTAATACCGAGATATTTTTGCCTAGTCATATACAGAGATGCCCGACCTTGATCCTTCTATCGTCAAACATCGCATCGACACATGTCCAAATATCACCCTTTCACATCAAAAGAAACGCCCACTGCACCCATCCAAAGTAGCAGCTATCAAAGCCGAAATTAACAAATTACGCGTTGTAGGGTTCATATACCCCATCACATACACATCATAGGTTTCCAACCCCATTCCTGTCAACAAAAAAACATGGCACTATTCACATCTGCACTAACTTTCACGATCTCAACCATGCTTGTCCCAAAGACAACTTCCCTATCCCTTTCATTAACCAAATCATCGATGACTGTGCATGCCACGAGGCTTTGTCCTTCATGGATGGTTTCTCTAGATACAACCAAATCCAAATCCATCCATCGGATCAATATAAAACTGCATTTACTACCTTATGGGGTACTTGTGAATATCGTGTCATGCCTTTTAGACTTAAGAACGCTGGTGCAATGCTCCAATAGGCCATGACTTATGTTTCCCATGATCTCGCTTGCATGATCGTCGCTTACTTGGAATACCTCACTGCTTGATCCAAGAAACACACTCAACATCTAGGGGTTCACCAACCCTATCCCTGCCCCTAATGCTTTTGAAGAAGGCAACATGGCCAACATTTCCCCCACTATCAAAATTGATATCTCCATCAAACCTGGAATGGTAGAAGAAATCACCATTGGCGCCGCATGCTCCCCTGAGGAACTCACAACTTACAAATTTGTCTTTCAGGAATACCGAGATATTTTTGCCTGGTCATATACAGAGATGCCCGGCCTCAATCCTTCTGTCATCAAACATCGCATCGACACATGGAAAAATATCACCCTTGTACATCAAAAGCAACGCCCACTGCACCCATCCAAAGTAGCGGCTATCAAAGACGAAATTAACAAAATACGTGCTGCAAGGTTCATATACCCCATCACATACACATCATAGGTTTCCAACCTTGTCCCTGTCAACAAAAAATAGGGCACTATTCACATCTACATTGAATTTCACGATCTCAATCATGCTTGTCCCAAAGACAACTTCCCTACCCCTATCATTAACCAAATAATCGATGACTGTGCATGCCACGAGGATTTGTCCTTCATGGATGGTTTCTCTAGATACAACCAAATCCAAATCCATCTGTCGGATTAGTATAAAACTGCATTTACTACCCCATGGGGTACTTGTGCATATTGTGATATGCCTTTTAGACTCAAGAACGTTGGTGCGACGCTCCAATAGGCCATGACTAATGTTTTCCATGATCTCACTTGCATCATCGTCGCTTACTTGGACAACCTCGCTGCTTGATCCAAGAAACACACTCAACATCTAGACAATTTACGAGTCGTCTTTCAACGATGTTGACAATACAATATCCACTTGAAACCCCTCAAGTGTGTATTCTACGTCACCGCTGGATGCCTCCTTGGGTTTATCGTTTCCCAACACGACATCATAGTGGACCCCCTTAAGGTCCAAGACATCACAAAAATTCCACCACCTCGAAATTTGCGCCAACTGCAGAGCCTACAAGGAAAAGCCAACTTTTTGCAATGCTTTGTCCCAGATTACGCCACTCGTACGCATCGTTTCCTTCGCCTACTGCATCATGATATCCCATTTCGATGGGATGAACATGACCAAACCTCTTTTAGTGATTTAAAAGTAACACTCTCCAATGCCCCTTTGATTAGTCCACCTGATTATGATCGCGATTACATCCTCTACTTATCATCCTCAACCATCTCAGTAGCAGGAGTTCTCGTCCAACTAGGGGATGATGGCCGTGAGCATGTTATTTACTACATTAGTAAAAAAAAATCAGGGCCACCCCTGAAATACAATCATGAAGATAAACTCACCCTTGCAGTCCAAAAACTACGTCATTATATCTTGCTTCACACTACCAAAGTCGTGGCAGATTCCAACCCCATACAGTAATTGCTTAGTCGACGACAAATTAATTGAAAATTTGCTCGATGGATTGTCATCCTTCAGGAATACGACCTAGAGTTTTCAACTCCCAAAAGAAATAAATCACTCGTTCTCACTGAATTCATCACAACATTTCCCTCAGATGCTACAAGTTCACCCGTCAATATGAATTTTCCCAACGAACACCTCTTCTACATCCCCTCGGATGACCCCTGGTATGGCGACCTTCTCGTCTACCTTCAGACCTAGAATTTTGGGTCTCACATTGTCCAAAACTACCTCACTAAAGGTGAATACATCTTGGCCTCTTGATAAGGCTACCCTCTCAAATAACCCATCAACATATTGTACTTAAAGAAATTTTACGCCTGAGCGTAGTCATTCTACACTAGGATTTTTCTTTATTGTACACATTTGTAGAGTTTTTAATCTTATTTTTTTCCCTCCAAGCCTTATGTTTGATCTACCATTTGTGTTATTGACAAATGTTTCCTCCATCGGCCTACCACATTGGTTATGCTGACAGAGCTAGCTGATGGACACAGATTCTCGCTTCCGCCACTTGGGCCCTCTATAACCCCTCACATGAACTGATCCACTCCAACGACATATGTTTGGGCTCAGTAACCAACAACCCAGCAAAATACTCATTCGTCATTGGCCTCCTTGCCAAGGCCACTCACCTCCATATTCGTCACCTTAGCATCTTATTAGATTCCCAACTTGTCGTCCTGCAGCTCAATAATCTGTATTGTGTCTGTGATCCTTGCCTCTTCCACAAATACCTACAAGTTAGACTTTTATCTCGACATTTTGATTCAATTACATTTACACATATTCCACGACAATTCAATCAAATAGAAGATAATATGGATAACCTAGTGTTAGATTGTCATTTATCACATCAAGACACCATTACACATACATAAATCATCAAAAGTTTGTCACAACATATATATTAGACATCATCAAAATCATCACAAAACATCATCACATGTGAACAACACAGAGATCATAAAAATGTATATCCACACACACACACACACACACACACACACACACACACACACATATATAAAATGGTACAAAATGTACATCGCCCATAGGCAGGTGAGCCCCCTCATCCCTATAGGTACAAAATAGGTGTCACAATACCCTATACAAAAATAGGCTCTCATGCCTATATAAATACAAAAAATATACAACATGAGCACTCATGGTGCCTCTAGAGCACCACCACTAGGTCCTCTATCTGGAGGAGGTGCCCCACTGGATGGGGGAGCTCAGAGTCTCTATTTTTCGATCTGTCTTCATCCATGGGATCAATATCCCACCACCTACACATTCACATTCCTCAAGTCACCATCCATCCTAGGCCCCCGAGGAGCATTTTTCTCACATCATCCCCAGGTACACATGCTCATGTTCAAAATTATCAAATAACTATTATATGTTCTTTATCTTTAAATATTGTTCACATTGGGTATTTGGTTTTCATGTGTGCAGGTACTTGGTCACCACAAATCAACACAGCCCCTTCAGGTAAATGATCAACACTAGCAGGTAGTCATTCCCTATGAATACCAATTGTATCTCCCAGTCACACCCTTCAACATTTGCCTGTAGGATCCTCACATCCGGCTCTGCAGTACTATCACCTCCACTGCATTTCAAGTACGGTCACGTGATAACACTCTCCCCCACATGAGTTGTCCCATTCCTAGTCCCCCTTGGTACTTTGAAACTCATGCTGATTTCACCCCTTAGAGATGGGAGTCCCGATAGTATTACACATGTTTGAGAATCAACCACATACTCCTCATTTTGCTAGCTTTCCCAATGGACTCCCAGTTTCTCTCATCATGGTTTTAATTTAACTAGACCACTGCAGTATCATTAACCTTCCATTTCATCCAAAATCAATTTTCCCATCTACAGTTTTCCCTCCATTCATTTACCTCATACAAAAACCCACCCATGGGGCCCCCACCCTCCACCAGTTCTCCATACAACTTGTGCCCTCACAGGCCAAGCCATCTTGCACTGGGGCACCCGTTTATGTATCTGCACACTTATCCCAATTTATTCTTTATTCATTTGGTAATTTTACAAAGTCTTTGTTTCCAGCATTTACATAACTTTTTTTTCGCCCTTGGTGACCTTCTTTTTTCTGGCAAAGCAACCCATGTCGCCCTTGGTTGGGGCATTCACTATCTTCTATCCATGCTGACATCATCCATAAACTCCGAGTATCCCACAGTCCATGTACCCCCAATCTCTGAGTTTTTCACTTTGTCACACCTCTGGCACAATTTAAACCCACGACTAGTCGCCCCCCTAACACTATATCTAGTTTCATGGTTGCTGCCACTCATACTTCACATATATCCCCAACAAAGGGTAGTCTTGAGTCTCACCGCATCTTGACTTCGTCCATGTTCCTCATCAGTTCATGATTTCATCCAGTGGATTTCATGAATCCCTTCGCTTCTTGGAGTTGCATCTCCCTTTCTGTCGACATCAACACAGTTTCCAGAAGGGTGATAGTATCTTGACTCTCATTACCTTTACAGTGAGGAGTCTCAGATGACACAGAGAGAACCATAATTTCTCTCTGCTATCATTGACCCCCATAAAATTCAATGTCAACACACTCTCATGTTACGATGGGTCTTACTATGCGACTATTGCAGTTGTTTTATACTAGCCAAAGACCTCTAAATTTGTTGGGCCATCAATGCCTATGAGTCATCGACACTTCTTATAGGTGTCATTGCCTCTTTTCAGATTATATTCACCATCAAAATTGTCATCTGCCATTATCAAATCGCCCTGGAGGGCACTGCAATTATATACATCAACATATAGTTTCAGTTACTGTCTTACACATTTGAGTTACATGACACAAGCATGGGGCATGCCCGCCTCATTTGTATACAATTTTTATTTTTCCACACCTCGTGAATGGTTTGGGTCCCACAGTTTCCCCTCTATCTCCAACGGATCACTCTTGTAGATCCTATAAACACTCTTTATTACAATGATACTCTCAATAGAAGAAATGTTGATGTATTTCGGCTATACGTATGCTCTTAACTTCACACATCAGAGGTATCTGTTATCACTGAATTTTCATCCGCAAATGGTCACATGAATCCAACATCTCCAAACACCTATTAGTTCATTCATGGCCCCAAAAATGCATTTCCAAAAGGCACAAACTATACAATTGGTTATGAAATTGACATGCGTAGAAATACTACAAGAAGCGCGCGTACATGCGTAGGCCAAAGAAGCCAAAAGAGCGCACATGCGCCCGATGCACGATTGTGTACGATAAAAGCCACGCATGTCTGAGAACGATACATTTATGATTTTTGTCGGCCCCTCACCCACTTCTGGTTTATCTCCCAAATCGATTTGACCCTCAAATTCGAGCTGAATTTGAGTGGGGGGTTGGTCAAAGACCTAAGGGTGCCCTAAAGGGCCCTTTGTTCACACTAAATACCGGTTGGATAATGCCTCAAAGAGTTTCTATAAAAAGAGGCCATGGGTGCACTATGAATTCAAGAATATTATTGTATTGTTATGCTGCCTCTATTCTCCTACAAGGGACCTCTTTCCTTCTTGGAGCATACTAGCATCATCTCATTAGGCTATTCACCTCACCTCTTGAGGGAATAAGCTTGGATTTCTTCAACATTTCCTTTCTAGTTTTCCATTTATAAGAAGAGCTCCCACATAGGGGACTCAAGAGCTCTCCCTTGGAGGAAGAGGGGACCCATAAGTCCCCCTTTTTCTTTGTTGTTTTCCCACTAATACAATCTATCCATTGGTGGCATGAATATTGGTCAATTGTTTGATTGATTTTGGTTCTAATTTCCTTATGAATTTTAGTTTTGTTTCTTTAATTGTTTTTTATTTCATGTGATTGAGTCATTTGATTCATACTGGACTATCAAGTGTCCCTCTTTTGCTCAATCAAGTGGCAAAAATGATACAACAAGGGGTGCAGGTTTCCTCCCAACCATAGGATCAACCACTCCAAATGGATTTACATGTAGCCACCCTCGAGCTAGACCACAATGCTCTACAACACAATATTTTCTTCTATCTCAACAATAGTAGGGACGAAGGTTAATCTCCTCCTCCCACAGGATCTTGGAAATGGTTTACACTATACCAAGCAAGGAGGATCGACCTCATTTATCAACTTGTATCATAACCTTCTTTTCCATTTACTATGACCATAATACTTATTTCCGTTCTTCCTTGAACCTGAGAGATTCACCTCTCATCTCTGCACTCTTCACATGCTTCCTTCTCCCCACCACACCTTTCTTTCTCGCCTCTTTCAGCATGATCATGTGTGGCTCGAATTCCCAGTCCGCAGTCAAGTCTGGAAGCCTTACAGATGGGTTCTATGCCCCATCCCCTCATTAACTCTTGAGGAGGTATTCCCACCTACCATCCCGACTGTAATTCATTTCTGGGTCATAGGAATGTTATGGTCCTCAACACTTAAATCCGGTAAGTATTGGTTTGGTTTAGGTTAACACAACCATTCCTGGTCCCCTTCACCATCTCTTTGTATAACATTCGTGATCTTTCTAAGTACACCCCCCTTTCAACAGTCATGCAACACTTGTCAATTTTCTAGTAAATAACTAGATTTGTATTCGTTTACCTTTCAAATAAAAGTCCATTGAATCAATATTCACACACATGGAGTTTTCCATAGTCTCTTGGCCATTATAGTTATATTTACAAGCTGTGGGAACCAAGGTGTTACACGGTACTTCACTATAGGGCTCATTCACATGGCCAGGTAGACATGTACTAGGTACTGACACACGGTGAGGACCAGGGGTGACACATGCCCTTGTCAGGGGGTGACACAGGTCATGTTCTAATGGGCCCAGGGGTTTGTAAAACATATATATCCAAGTGACACGTGAAACCTCAATCATGGGTCCACATCACCCTGGGTGATGTCAGTGAGCCATGTCAACCCCTAAAACAACCTTCTAACATTCCTTCGATCTCACAGTCAAGATTTGTCCACATAGACCCCTTGATATATGACTCCTGTTACTTCGTAGATTCAATGTTTGGGAGTTTTGATATGCAAAATCCTCGTTTCTCTCGTATATGGTTAGAGCCGAACTGACCAAAGTCTATATCTGATGGTCAGGGAGGATCCTAAAGGGTCCTCAGATCCATGACTCACATCACTTCATCGATTCGACGTTTGGGAGTTTTGGAAGTGTCACACCTCCAAATCCTCTGGAGTGTCTAGTATCTGGATTATAATATCTCGCGACACGTGTCCTTAACAATGGATGATTGAGATGGACTCCATTGTTCACGATTTTGGGATACTTCACACTTTAATGACTCTCGTCCAACTTCATCCAGAGTGCCAAGTCTCCGGACTACGAGACCTCCTACCACGTGGATGAAACATGTAATTTCCAGAGATGACACAAGACAAAGAAAAGAGGACACATGGCCCCTTCAATGGGTGACATGTGTTAATGGACCTACAGGGTCTGTGAAATGCCCAAATCCAGGTGACACATGGCGTATTGATCGTGGGTCCACGTCACCCCCCTTTTTCCTTAATGCATGCATACTCCCCAAATTCACAAAATCTCTCCATGTGGCCTCAACCATTTGAGGATCGATGTTTGGCACTTGAGTGTTCGACATTTGACGTTATACTTTGAATGTCCCTCTATGATACTACACCCTAAATCCTCCAAACTCCCATAATGGTCAATGCCAAACTGACTGTATTGTAGATCTGACGGTTGAAATAGTTCTCTGTCATCCTCATATCTACAACCCAGATTAACTTCGGGCTCCGGGACTTTGGGGGATCCGTCTCCCTTGATAAATTTACCAAATTTCTCTAAAATCGCGAAGACTGAAGGAGTCGAGGGGTTAACACCTGCGCTCGTTCTCCAAATCCAACAGTCGTGACGAACCTTGGATCCTCCCAAATGGATCTTGTTCTCTCATCTTCCAAACAAAAGGATCTTCCCTTTCGAGACTTAAATATCACTATCCTTCCTGAGCTTTGTCAGTTCTGAAAGACTTAGGCATTGGCATGTTCTTTGCACTCTTTCTCCCGAGCTTAACAAATTCCTTCTCCTAGGAGTCTCTAAACAACTGGGAATGTTGGCATACATCTGGGAAACTAAGCCCAAGGTCAACGAACTCACAGTTGCTTTGCTTAAACTTGAGCCACTACAGGTCTTGAGCATTTACACATACAAACCATATAGTTCCTAAATTTCTTAAATACACAATCAAGCAAAAGATAAGGGAACACAGTCTAACCATAAAGCAACATGCACATCCCTGAAACATTCACAGGATATCCAACTTTATTTTACAGTTACAACTCAAATATATAGGGTATGAGAATACTTATCTGTTTTAGATTATAACCAACTGACTGACTGTAGGTGTTCACCTTTCCACCCAACCATAGGCTCAGAGGCATTCATTCTTAGCACTCTGGCCACCCACGTTCCGGGCCATGATATCACTAGGGAACTATGCCATTTCTTAGAGACCATCTCTTTGTCACAACATCCCTACAAGGTTTATCAAATGCTTCCCCAACATAAATATTGCAACCTTCCTCTTTTCTTTTGCATTTTCGGGTTGCATGTTCCCCTCTAAGCATGCATTCTTTTCAGGTGTCTCTCATTCTCTCTCCAGAGCCTCACACATGCGCCTCTTCCCCCGTGTGTCTTCTCTCATCCCTCGTGTCTTCTCCTTGTCTCTATTTTTGGTATATATTGTCCTAGGATGGTCCTTGACCTATCATGTTCCTTCCGTCAGAAGGAAGCTCGGGTCAGCTGGGTCTGCTAGACCCTGCGGTACTTCGGGCTGACATTCTTCAGTCAGAACATGATTCCATTCATGGGGGTGGTTGATTTTCCAACCACCAATCCTTCCTTCATTATCTGATTCCTCTCCTTGGGCTCCAGATGAGGCTTATTATCTTAACAAAGGGAATTTGGGTCATTTGAACTAATGAACCCTCTCCACAGTTTCCTCATTCTTTCCTCTAGTGATATCATGGCAAATACTTCAAGGATTTACCCCCATAGTCAGTCATTGACAATCTAAATAATACATTTAGATTGTTCCCATGCCATAGCACGATGATCATGATTAATGATTAATTACAAGCTGGTGGAAATAGGGGTATTACAATTCCCTCCCCCTTAAAAAGGAACACCGTCCTCAGTGTTCTTTCTTAGTAACACTTGTCATACCTTTCTCATTCAGCTGCTTCAGAAGTCTTGACCCTATTTCTTGGTCAGGTCCTTTTCAAACTCTTGGCCTTCCTCACCTATCTTCAATAATCTTGGACAAAAAGCATATTAATCACAACTTTCATGCGTAAACATTTTACTATTGCATAAAATTCAAGAAAATTGCATAACTTAGCACAATACTCATCTATGCAATTCATGGATTCGTATCCACATGGCTGTCTTGTTTTTATTGGCTCATTGTTTTTCCTGAACATACTCATTGTGTGCATGATCCCAATAAATAGCTTATAATAATTATCAAAGTATCCTCTTCCTTGCCGTCACTCACTTTCCAGTCCCAAGCTCATGCATCCCCTTCTATGCTGTACAGTTCCTCGAGTGATCCATCTTTCCTTGCCAAGGATTTATCGCACAAGAATAATTTCAGAGACTTCATTGAGCCTTACAGTCGAGGCGTCCCTAAGACTTTCTCTGCCGAGGCATCCCTCCGGCTTGTGTTGCCACAACACAACATATTCTAGGTGATCATGGCTTACCATGTGGTTCTGATGTCTCAATAGTATCATATTTCAAACTTTCCATCTTGACAACCTTCATTTGTAATATTTTTCATCTCACATGTATACAAAATTATGAGAAATTATTATCAATTTCAAATTCAGAATTTTCTTGCAAATCTGTTACCCACAAATTTCCACATTCCCCATTTATTTTCAGATCTGTTCCGCACAGGAACCACATTCACAAGTATGGGACTTTCCTTCCCATAGTAGTTTAGCTCACAATTGCAATTGGTATTCCTTATGGGCTTACAACAATGCCATATCCAAGACCCTTTTTCCTCCTGCAACTTCAACATTCCTCAGCTAAACAAATTGTTAGTTTTCATGCACATTATAATTTTAAACGATGCATACTAACAGTCCAAGTCATTTTTCATCTATTTAAGGGTACAAAGAAAAAGGGAAGTATTATTATTTATGTAAGCATCCTTTCAACATACTAAATTTTACAAATTCAATTCAAATATTAAATGACTTTAATCAATGTGCCAATATTCATGGCCACATTCATATCTAATGCACCCTTGCATTGATTTTCAAGCTTCCACACTTGGTGACAAGAACTCTGCTATGGTGTGTTGGAGTTTAACCAACCTCTTCACCATATGGATTATTCCTTCTCATTCACTCTTATAACAGGGATATGCTCCCTACTACAGGCTGATCACGATCCCAAATCAACAGATACGAAACTAAATGTTTCTCTTGAATGCATCCAAGCATTCTTCCTTCATTAGTAACTAGGGTGCCAACACTCATGGCCACCCAATTTTCTCTTTTCTTTAACACCTATACAATGTAAGTAAAGTATTGGAAGGCCCTCCTTCCTCAATGGAAAATCTGTTGTCTTCCCTTTATGAAAACCTTCATTTCCTTGAAACAATTCCATGCAATGTGCTAACTATGAGCACCTTTATTCCCCAATCTCCCTAGATTGGTAATTGTACCAATGGTACTCTTTACTCTTGCATTTTATTGCAAGGATTATAACTCATCCTTGACTGGCATAGACTTCCTCTCTCTATTTTTCAGATTCTTCTGTCCTGAATCTTACCTCACTTTGGTAGCAATAACATACAACAACCACTCACAATTATTTGCATATATTTAGTATAATGGAATATTTTTAGAAGGGATTCTTACAAAATTCCTTCAAACCTTATGCCACATAGGTATGGAAATTTTTATACATGTTCTTCTGCTAGAACCCTTTCTGATATTACCTCATTAATGGTGCTTTATGGGGACTTATAAAACCCCTTCAACAATATTTTGACAACCACCTTCTCATAGTCTTCCTCAACAGTTCCAATTTCTTTTTACACATGAAATAGATCATAAATATGTTAGTCGTCATGTAAAATACAAATGCAAGTATCATAACTTTTAAATCAATAAAATAGTTTTCA